>WNWK01035923.1:0-19479 GCA_009830355.1 Cherax destructor | reverse complement strand
CTGGCTCCCCACGCAGTCCAACGACGAACCACAGCCCGGCTGATCAGGTACCGACTTGAGGTGCCTGTCCAGTGCCTGCTTGAGACAGCCGGGGGTTTGTTGGAACCCCCGATGATGCTGGGAGGCAGTTGAAAATCTTGGGCCCTACACTTATTGTGTTGTCCCTCAACGTGCTAGTGGCACCCTGCTCTTCATTGGGGAATGTTACACGCCTGCCGAGTCTTTTGCTTTCGTACGGAGTGATTTTTGTGTGCAAGTTTGGTACTAAGCCCTCGAGAATTTTCCATGTGTATATAATAATGTATCTCTCCCGCCTGCGTTCAGAGAGTACAGGTTTAGGAACTTCAAGCGTTCCCAGTAGTTGAGGTGGTTATCGCACTTATGCGTGCGGTGAAGGTTCTCTGCACATTTTCAAGGTCAGCAATTTCACCCACCTTGAAAGGTGCAGTTAGTGTGAGCAATATTCCAGCCTAGATAGAACAAGCGATCTGTAAGTGTCAACATGGGCTTGGCAACCCTGGTTTTGAAGGTTCTCATTATCCATCCTGTCATTTTTCGAGCAGATGCAATTGCTACTTTGTTTGGGCCTTGAAGGTGAGATCCCTGACATGATCACTCCCAGGTCTTTGACATTAGTTTTTCGCTTATTGTGTGGTTGGAATTATTTTGTACTCCGATGAGATTTTAATTTCTTCACGTTTTCCGTATCTGAGTAATTGAAATTTTCATCATTGAACTTCATATTGTTTTCTGCAGCCCCTTTAAAGATTTGGTTTATGTCTGCTTGAGTCTTGCAGTGTCTTCAACGGTGGACACTGTCATACAGATTCGGGTGTCATCTGAAAGGAAGACACAGCACTGGGGCTTATATCCCTGTCAATGTCTGATATGAGGATGAGGAATAGGATGGGAGCAAGTACTGTGCCCTGTGGAACAGAGCTTTTCACAGTAGCTGCCTCAGACTTTACTCTGTTGATTACTACTCTTTGTGTTCTACATGTTAGGAAATTATAGATCCATCTACCAACTTTTCCTGTTATTCCTTTATCACGCATTTTGTGTGCTATTACACCATGGTCACACTTGTCAAAGGCTTTTGCAAAATCTGTGTATATAACATCTGCATTCTGTTTATCTTCTAGAGCATCCAGGACCTTGTCGTAGTGGTCCAGTAGTTGGGACAGACAGGAGCGGCCTGCTCTAAACCCATGCTTTCCTGGGTTGTGCAATTGATGGGTATCAAGATGGGTGGCGATCTTGCTTCTTAGAACCCTTTCAAAGATTTTTATGATATGGGACGTTAGCGCAATTGGTCTGTAGTTCTTTGCTATTGCTTTATTGCCCCCTTTGTGGAGCGGGGCTATGTCTGTTGTTTTTAGTAGCTGCGGGACGATCCCAGTGTCCATGCTCCCTCTCCATAGGATGTTAAAAGCATGTGATAGGGGCTTCTTGCAGTTCTTGATGAACACAGAGTTCCATGAGTCTGGGCCTGGAGCGGAGTGCATGGGCATGTCATTTATTGCCTTTTCGAAATCATTTGGCGTCGTGGTGATGTCAGAAAGGCATGCGTCTGTCAAGTTCTGTGGCACTCTCATAAAAAAATCATTTAGGTTTTCGATTTTCAGTCTGGTTAGTGGCTCGCTAAAGACTGAGTCATACTGGGATTTAAGTAACTCACTCATTTCCTTGCTGTCATCTGTGTAGGACCCATCCCGTTTAAGTAGGGGCCCAATACTGGTTGTTGTTCTCGACTTTGATTTTGTATAGGAAAAGAAATACTTAGGGTTTCTTTCAATTTCATTTATGGCTTTTAGTTCTTCCCGTGTCTCTTGATTCCTGTAAGATTCCTTTAGTTTTAATTCGATGTTTGCTATTTCTCTGACTAGTGTCTCCCTACGTATTTCAGAGATATTGGCCTCCTGTAGCCGCTCCGTTATTCTTTGCCTTCGCCTGTATAGGGAGCGCCTCTCTCTTTCTAGTTTGCATCTTCTCCTCCTTTTACTTAAGGGAATTTGCCTTGAGCAAACCTCAAGTACCACAGAGTTAATTTGTTCTAGACATAGGTTGGGATCCGTGATGCTTAGGCAATCTTCCCAGTTTATATCATTTAGGACTTGGTTTACTTGGTCCCACCTTATGTTTTTGTTATTGAAGTTGAATTTGGAGAAAGCTCCTCACGGCTGATCACATTTTGTTGATCTGGGGCTCCCGCATGCATGTCTGGACCTCTATTATGTTGTGATCTGAGTATATTGTTTTTGATATGATGACATTTCGTATCAGATCATCATTGTTGGTGAAGATGAGGTCCAGCGTATTCTCTAATCTTGTGGGCTCTACTATTTGCTGGTTTAAGGTGAACTTGGTGCAGAGATTTAAAAGTTCATGCATGTGTGAATTTTCATCTGAGCTGCCTCCTGGTGTTATCTCTGCTACCACATTGTTTGCAATATTCCTTCATTTTAGGTGCCTGAGGTTGAAATCCCCCAGTAGCAAGATGTTGGGGGCAGGAGCTGGAAGATTTTCCAGACAGTGGTCAATTTTCAGAAGCTGTTCCTGGAATTGTTGGGACAGTAGTTTTTGCATTAGCCATTGTAAATTCTAGCTGCTAGGGTAAGGTTAGGGTGTGTTCCATCAGCATTAAGTGTCTTCCAGTAATTAAATGGTAAGTGTTAATACCAATTTCTTTTTTGTACCCAGCAAGCCTAATCATATACAGTCCACAGCTTTAATTTACCAGAGTAGCTGGTTTTAATATTATAGTAATTATGTCAGGACTAGCTTTTTGTGAGAGTGGTGAAGAAGTGGGCATCGAGGGAGTTACAGTTCGGCGACCTACTGTGACTTAAGTCCCACTTATCTCACCCAAATTACTTGCCTGTGATAATTCAGGTAATACCATGTAAATCTCACACAGGTAATTTGCTCACATAATAATAATAATAATAATAATAATAATAATAATAATAATAATAATAATAATAATAATAATAATAATAATAATAATAATAATAATTCACAATAACGTGTGTCACCACTGGTGTGATGTCCTAGAAGTGAGGCGTGGGGCTCTGAGATATTCAAATTAAAATTTTTAATTCTTTGCAAAAATTACAATGTGTGACTGATATGTTATAAGGAGTCTATTTCACGCATAGTTTACAATGTGTAATTTCAATATTGATTTGCAAGTGCAAAGAAAGCCATTGTCATGCCGAGACATTTCGGGCTGACTAAACTTAATACCTTACAGACTACTTAATACTAGACATATAAAACATAGCTGGGTCAAATTTAACATTGATTTTTCATATATCAACAGAGGTAGTTACATATAAATGGTTCAAATTGATTTTTTTATATATCAAAAGAGATAGTAACAGTAATATATTTTAGTACATTATAATAATGAGATTGAGACAATTTTAGTTTTGAAATAATTTATAAAATTTGGTAAATTTTGGGTTGATGGTGGCGGTAGTATATAGTGTTTGTGTTGGTAGTTTTGGGAGGTGAGGTGAGTTCTAAGTAGAGCCTTGAATTGTGCAGGCAACAGGGGCCCCTTTGTATTTTCAGGCAATGAATTCCAGATCTTCAGGCCCTTTGTATGCATTGCACTTTTGCATAGGAAGAGATGGACACGAGGGATATCAAAGAGTGTTTTGTGTCTTGTGTTATGCAAGTGGGTTCTATTGTAGTTCTCAAGAAGGAGTTTGAGGGAAGGGTTTATATTGGAGAATAATGTTCTGTGTATGTAGTTGGCACAATAATATAAGTGGATATTATGTATGCTAAATAGGTTTAAGCTCTTAAATAGCGGTGGGGTGTGTTGCCTGGCGCAGGAGTTTGTAATCATTCTCACAGCAGCTTTCTGTTGTATAATTAAGAGTTTAAAGTGATTTGCTGTGGTTGAACCCCATGCACAAATACCATAGGTGAGGTAAGAGGAGATGAGAGAGTGGTAAAGAGCAAAAAGTGCCTCAATGCATCTCAACTACTCAAACCCATACTTTTTGCAGATGACACTACATACGTTATCTCTCACCCAAGCCCAGACACACTAGCCAACACTGCAAATACTGAATTGCAGAAAATATCTATCTGGATGATGACCAACAAACTTACTCTCAATATTGATAAAACCTATTTTATCCAGTTTGGGAACAGAGCTACAAACGCACCACTTAACATAATGATAAACGGGTCCACTATCGCAAAACTCACAGAGGGAAAATTCTTAGGAATCCATCTTGACAGTGGCCTCAAATTTCAGACACATATACAACAAATCTCCAAGAAAGTCTCAAAGACCGTGGGAATGCTATCCAAGATACGGTACTATGTTCCACAACCAGCTCTCCTTACCCTATATCACTCACTCATTTACCCCTACCTCACCTATGGAATCTGCGCATGGGGCTCTACATCAATAACTCATCTCAGACCACTAATAACACAACAAAAGGCAGCAGTTAGAATGATAACAAATTCTCACTCCAGGCAACATACTCCACCAATATTCAAAAATCTAAACTTACTCACCATACAAGACATCCATACTTTTTACTGTGCCTATTACATACATAGAACACTCTATGCAAATATTAACCCACCACTCAAACTTCTCCTTACTAATTTTAACAGGACACATGACCATAACACTAGACACAGATCACTCCTCGATGTTCCCCGTGTCCACCTAACACTATGTAAAAACTCAATGCACATAAAAGGCACGAAAATTTGGAATTCATTACCTGTCATTGCCAAAGAAACCCTACCTGTACCCCAATTCAAAACGATGCTAAAAAACCACCTTCTCACCCAAAGCTAATTGCTCCATATCAAACATTCCCAGCAAAGTAGAATAATCACTTAACGTAAAACCTGACTAATCAATTCAATGTAATGTATGAATGAACGAATGAATGAATGTAAAACCTGTTATGAATAATACATACTTAGCTAATTATTCCCACAACACTTACACTATAATGACCACGTAAACTAACTGCAATGCAATTAATTGTTTTAAATTGTTATCTCACTCAATTAGTTGCATTGCTACAATAAATTGCTACAATTAATTGATATGTTCAACTTATATCCAAACTTTATAACTTAGATATGCAACTTTACTTATTTTATAAATTATCAACCATAACTTTTTATTATTTTATTATTATTATTGCTTTAATTTGTTTAATCTGATTTAATTAATTTTATAATGAAGACAAAAGTACAAAACTATGTTTAAAAAATGTCATGTCTAAACTATGTTCAAATTTCATAGCTTAAATACTCACCTTTACTCATTGTATACTATCTACAAAAATTCTTACAATTTAGTTTTAAGTTAATTTTAAGTCTGCCCAAAATGCCCTGCATACTAGGGGCTTTTGGCATGTACACCTCATGTAATCTCAATAACCAAATATAATTCTTTGTATCATGTCCAAATAAAAATATAGTACCGTATCTTAGAAAGGATGCCTACTGTTTTGGAGATTTTTTTGGTAATATGCTGTATGTGGGTCTGAAATTAAAGACAGCTGTCAATGTGGAGCCCTTGAAATTTCCCTTCCGAGTGTCTTGAAATAGAGGAACTGTTTATCAATATGTCTAGCTGAATATTTGCATCTGTGTTACCAAACAGTATGAAGTAGGTTTTGTCGATATTGAGAGTAAGTTTGTTGGCCGTCATCCAAGTGGATATTTTTAGCAGCTCGTCATTTACAGTGTTTCTAAGTATGGTTTGGTTTGGGTGAGAGAAGATATAGGTAGTGTCATCTGCAAAGAGAACAGGTTTAAGTAGTTTGGAGCATTGGGGAGGTCATTGATGTAAATGAGAAAGAGTAGTGGTCCAAGGACACTGCCCTGGGGGACTCCAGCTAGAACATGTATTGTGGAGGCAGCACCATTTGTGTATACATACTGGCGTCTGTTGCTAAGATATGATTTAAGGTAATCGAGTGAGTGTCCTCTGACACCGTAATGTTCAAGTGTTAGGTGCAAGAGATCGTCGTCAACTGTGTCAAATGCTTTCCGTAGGTCTATGAAGAGGCCCAGTGGAATTTCCTTTTTTTCCAGCGCCGTATATAGTTTACCTGGAGTTGACTTGGAAAGGGTTTCGGGGATCAACGCCCCCGCGGCTCGGTCTGAGACCAGGCCTCGTGGTGGATCAGGGTCTGATCAACCAGGCTGTTACTGCTGGCCACACGCAAACTGACGTACGAACCACAGCCCGGTTGGTCAGGTACTGACTTTAGGTGCCTGTCCAGTGCCTTCTTGAAGACAGCCAGGGGTCTATTGGTAATTCCCCTTATGTACGCTGGGAGGCAGTTGAACAGTTTTGTGTTGTCTCTCAATGTACTCGTGGGGCCCCTACTTTTCATTGGGGGAATGTTGCATCTAATGCCGAGTCTTTTGCTTTCATAGGGAGTGATTTTCGTGTGCAGGTTTGGTACTAATCCCTCTAGGATTTTCCAAGTGTATATTATCATGTATCTCTCTCGCCTGCGTTCCAGGGAATACAGATCAAGGACCTTCAATCGTTCCCAGTAATTTAGGTGCCTTATCGTACTTACGTGTGCCGTGAAAGTTCTTTGTACGCTCTCCAGGTCTGCAATGTCTCCAGCCTTCAAGGGGGGCCCCTTAATGTACAGCAGTATTCCAGCCTAGAGAGAACAAGCGATCTGACGGAGAATCATCATGAGCTTGGCGTCCCTAGTTTTGAAGGTTCTCATTATCCATCCTATCATTTTTCCTAGAAGATGAGGTAGACATATTGTTGTGATCTTTGAAGGCGAGATCCTCTAACATATCCACTCCCAGGTCCTTCACATTAAATTTTCGCTCTATTGTATGGTTAGAATTTGTCGTATACCTTGATACATTTTTAATTTCCTCAAGTTTTCCATATCTGAGTAGTTGAAATTTCTCCTCGTTGAACTTCATATTGTTTTGAGTGGCCCATTTGAAGATTTGGTTGATGTCTGCTTGGAGTCTTGTGGTGTCTTCGATGGCGGTCACTGCCATGGCAATCCGGGTGTCATCCGCAAAGGAAGACACGGAGCTATGGCTTACATCTCTGTCTATGTCAGAAATGAGGATGAGGAATAGAATGGGAGCGAGTACTGTGCCTTTGGAACAGAGGTTTTCACCGTGGCTGCCTGGGACTTTATTTACTATTACTCTTTGTGTTCTATTTGTCAGGAAGTTATAGATCCATCTACCAACTTTTCCTGATATTCCTTTATCACGCATTTTGTGCGCTATTACACCGTGGTCACACTTGTTGAAAGCTTTTGCAAAGTCTGTGTATACTACATCTGTATTTTGTTTATCCTTAACAGTATCCAGGACCCTGTCATAGTGGTCCAGTAGCTGGGACAGGCAGGAGCGATCTGCTCTAAACCCGTGTTGCCCTGGGTTGCGTAGTTGATGGGTATCTAGGTGGTTGGCGAACTTGCTTCTTAGAACCCTCTCAAAGATTTTTATGATATGGGATGTTAGTGCTATCGGTCTGTAGTTCTTTGCAATTGCTTTACTGCCACGTTTGTGGAGTGGGGCTGTCTGTTGTTTTTAGTGTGTGTGGGATGATCCCTGTGTCCATGCTCCCTCTCCATAGAAAGCTGAAGGTACGCGATTGGGGCATCTTGCAATTCTTGATGAACATGGAGTTCCATGAGTCTGGGCCTGGGGCAGAGTGCATGGGCATGTCATTTATTGCCTTTTCAAAGTTTTGTGAAGTTAGGATCATATCCGAGATTTTTGAGATGACCAAATTTTGGGTTTCGTTCAAAAAGTATTCATTTGGATTGTCGACCCTTAGTCTGGGCAGTGGCTCACTAAACCCCGAGTCGTATTGGGACTTTAATATCTTACTCATTTCTTGGCAGTCATTTGTGTATATCCCATCCCGCTTAAGCAGGGGTCCAATACTGGATGTTGTTTTTCCCTTGGATTTGGCATAAGAGAAGAAGTATTTTTTTTTCCAATTTCCTTTATGACTTTTAGTTCTTCCTGTGATTATTGTCTCCTGTAAGATTCCTTCAGCTTAAGTTAGATATTTGCAATTTCATTGACCAGTGCCTCCCTTCATATTTCTGATATATTGGCCCCTCCCAGCAGCTCTGTGACTCTTCGCCTTCGTCTGTATAGGGAGCATCTCTCTTTTTCTAGTTTACATCTTCTCTTTCTTTTTCTTAATGGAATGTGTCTTGAGATTTGAAGAACCACAGAGTTCATTTTTTTCTAGGCAAATGTTCGGATCTGTGTTGTTTAAGATATCTTCCCAGCTTGTTTCATTTAGGACATGGTTGACTTGTTCCCATTGTATGTTTTTGTTATTATAATTGAATTTTGTGAAGAGTCCTTCAAGAGTGACCACATTTTGCTGGTCAGGAGCCCTATGCATACATGTCTGTACCTCTATTATGTTGTGATCTGAGTGTATTGTCTTTGATACGATTATATTCCGTATCAGATCGTCGTTGTTAGTGAAGATGAGGTCCAGCGTATTTTCTAGTCTTGTAGGCTCTAATATTTGCTTGTTTAAGGTGAATTTGGTGCAGAGATTTAATAGTTCCTGTGTGTGTGAATTTTCATCTGAGCTGCCTCCTGGGGCGATCTCTGCTAAAACATTGTTTTCTATACTCCTCCATTTTAGGTGTCTCAAGTTGAAATCTCCTAGTAGTAAGATGTTTGGGGCAGGAGTTTGAAGATTTTCCAGACAGTGGTCAATTTTCAAAAGCTGCTCCTGGAATTGCTGGGAAGTTGCGTCTGGAGGCTTGTATACAACCCCAGTGACAAGCTTTTGGTTTTCAATCTTTACTGCTTGAGCATATGCATAATTGCATCATTTGTGCTTTTACTTGGCCTAAATCCAAACTGGCAGGGGTTAAGTATGTTGTGGGATACAAGGTAGGAGTAAACTTGCTTGTAAACTTACTTACTTACTTAATTCGAAGATTTTAGACAGAAGGGGTAGGTTTGATATAGGTCTATAGTTATTTAGATCAGCAGGATCACCTCCTTTGTGGATTGGTGTAACCCTTGCTGTCTTGAGTAGGGATGGGAAGGTTGAGGATTCAATGGACTTGTTGAAAAGTGTTGCTATAATGGGTAACAACAAATGGGAAGGTTTTTTTTTATACATAATTGGTGGTAAGCTATTTAGGTCTCCTGACTTGTTCTTTAGTGTTTTGATGAGTGAGATTTCAAAAGGGTTTGTTGGGGTTAGGAAAAGAGTATTTGGGTAGTTGCCACTGAGTAGTTTTTTGGTTGTGTGTTTGAGTTAGGGATTTTGCTTGCTTGTGTTGTTCCTACAGCAGAAAAAAAGACATTTAGTTTGTTGGCAGTATCCGTCGGCGGGATGAGAGGTTCATTAGACTTGGTAAGGTTAATTACATTTTTTCGAGGTAGTTTTCTAGATCCTAGAATCTCAGAGAGGGTTTTCCACGTCTTTTTCATATCCCCTTTTATTTCATAAAATCTGTTTTCGTAATACAGTTTTTTGGCCCTTCGTATTAGATTCGTAAGTGTAGACGAGTATCGTTTCGTCTGTTCCTTCGTTATTTGACCCAGTCTGTACTGGTTTTCATAGGGCAGTGCATGTTATAGAGGTATTGGGTTTTTAAAAAAAAATATTAACACATTTATCAATATCAGGATTGTTTTCTAGCTCATTATGCCAGTCGATGTTACTTATTGCTGTAATGAAGTTATTAACTGATGACTCATTATGTAGTCGGAAGGTGATCTTAGTTGTGTCCTGAGGCAATTTACATATGTTGGTTATGAGAAAGGTAGGATAGTGGTCAGTGGTGTTATCTGTGATTATGCCTGATTTTAATGGGGATATAGTGTTTGTCCAGATGTAGTCTAGTAGAGAGGCATTAGTCTCTGAGATTTTTGTAGGTTTTGTTATTGTTGACAGAAGTAAGTATAGTGTTTGAGAATTCAGTTACTTGTAGATAACACTATTTAACAAAATTTATGTTCCTGGCAAGTAAGTGTTATTTTCCAACTCTTTTTATTGCAAGACAATGGAAAATGCCCATTATCCCTTTTAAACTTTGCTTTTGTGGCTTACAGGACGACTTTTTGACAAAAAAAGGGCTAAATTTCAATATTTTTTGCTAGTTTTGGATGTAAAACAAAAACATTTAATAAAATAAATTAAATTTACATAAATAAAATAAAATTAACACAAATTTTATTTTAAACTTTCTTAAACATATTTACAAAGTTAAAACTGAACAGTTTTTCTAGATTTACGAGCAGCAACAAATCACTTTCCCGTTTAAGCCACAAATGTTGTCTCCCATCATGTTTTCGTTATAAGATCCCTGATATCTGTGTTCAAAGTCCATTATATCTTGGTGGAAGCGCTGCCCTTGCTCCTCTGAGTATGCTTCCATATTCTCCTTGAAATTGTCAAGATGATCATCAAGGATATGGACCTTAAGGGACATCCTACAGCCCATCTGACCATAGCTTTTTACCAAGGTCCCAACAAGTTCCACATAATTGTCAGCCTTGTTGTTGCCCAGAAAGCCCTGTGCTACACCAAAAAAAACTCTCACAGGCTTCCTTTTCTTTCTCTGTGAGCTTCTTTGGAAATTCTGAGCACTCCATGATTTTCCTGACTTGTGGTCCAGTGAAGATGCCAGCCTTCACCTTTGCCTCTGATAGCTTGGGAAAGAAGTCTTGAAGATACTTGAAGGCTGCAGACTCTTTGTCAAGAGCTGTAACAAACTGTTTCGTTAGCCTTAGTTTGATGTGTAATGGAAGGAACAGAAACTTTTGAGGATCCACCAATGGTTTATATTTGATATTATGTCTTCCTACTGAGAACTCAGTCCTTTGAGGCCAGTGCTTCCTCTGGTAATGTGCTGCTCTGTCTCTACTATCCCAATGACAGATAACAGGGAAACTTAGTAAAATCTCCTTGGAGTCCCAACAAAAATACCACCATTTTGAAGTCTCCAATAACCTTCCAGCCATACTTATCATAGTTCAAAGCTTCCAGTAGAAGTTTGACACTGTTGTAGTCCTCCTTAAGATGCACTGAATGAGCCAATGGAACAGATGGATACTTGTTCCCATTGTGCAGAAATTCAGCTTTTAGGCTTTTGGAGAAGCTGTCAATGAAGAGTCTCCACTCATCTGGATTGCATGCAATTCCAATTGCATCAAACAGGCCTGATACATTGAGAAATGTTGGTGACGTTTTCTTTGGCTTGTCACTTGCACACTTTCATCCACCAAGTCCCACTCCTTGAGCCTTGAAATCAAAAGCTCAGCATTTGACATTGTTAAACCAAGATCTCTGTTAAGGTCATTGAGGTCTGTTTAGTTTGGGTAGTAAGGATTCCTCCCAACAGCTGAATCTGTGAGATCATAGTCTTGGTCACTGTCCTTTTCATTTTCTGATTTGCTACTTTCTTCTTCTGACGGTTGACTTCTTTCTGGAGGTGTAGATACAGGAAGATCAGCACTGTGTGGTACTGGTGCAATAGAAGAGGGAAGGTCTGGATAAGAAATAGCAGGTGCATTTTTCCCAATTCGAGGTTTGGAAGGATCCACCAGGCAGAAGTAGCAGTTGGTTGAGTGATCAGTGGGTTCACGCCATATTCCAGGAACAGCAAACTTCATGGCTCTTTTTTCTCCTCTATACCATCCTGTAAAAGAACAAAATAAATAGTTTCTGTTACATACATTTTACTTAAAAAATGTTCCTTGAAGGCTGCAGACTCTCTTACCTTCCAATGTTTTCTTACAATGATCAAAAGCAACATGAGGTGCCCAAATCTTGTCTTGGTCCCCAACTGGCATGCCAAAATATGCTTTGTAAGCTTCAGACATTTTTTTAGATGCTGTTATCTGGAATTTACCTGGAAAGAGTTCCGGGGGTCAACGCCTCCGCTGCCCGGTCTGTGACCAGGCCTCATGGTGGATCAGGGCCTGATCAACCAGACTGTTACTGGTAGCCGCACTCAATCCAAAGTACGAACCACAGCCCGGCTGGTCAGGTACCGACTTTAGGTGCCTGTCCAGTGCCTGCTTAAAGACAGCCAGGGGTCTATTGGTAATCCCCCTTATGTATGCTGGGAGGCAGTTGAATAGTCTTGGGCCCCTGACACTTATTGTGCTGTCTCTTATCATGCTAGTGGCGCCCCTGCTTTTCATTGAGGGGATGTTGCATCGTCTGCCGAGTCTTTTGCTTTCGTAGGAGTTTACCTGGAGAGAATTCCAGGGGTCAACGCCCCCGTGACCCGGTCTGTGACCAGGCCTCATGTTGGACCAGAGCCTGATCAACCAGGCTGTTACTGCTGGCCGCACGCAGTCCAACGTACGAACCACAGCCTGGCTGGTCAGGTACTGACTTTAGGTGCCTGTCCAGTGCCTGCTTGAAGACAGCCAGGGGTTTGTTGGTAATCCCCCTGATGTATGCTGGGAGGCAGTTGAACAATCTTGGGCCCCTGACACTTATTGTGTTGTCCCTCAACGTGCTAGTGGCACCCCTGCTTTTCATTGGGGGGATGTTACATCGCCTGCCGAGTCTTTTGCTTTCGTAGGGAGTGATTTTCGTGTGCAAGTTTGTTACTAATCCCTCTAGGATTTTCCAAGTGTATATAATAATGTATCTCTCCGGCCTGCGTTCTAGGGAGTACAGGTTTAGGAACTTCAAGCGTTCCCAGTAATTGAGGAGTTTTATCGCAGTTATGCGTGCCGTGAAGGTTCTCTGCACATTTTCTAGGTCAACAATTTCACCTGCCTTGAAAGGTAATGATAGTGTGCAGCAATATTCCAGCCTAGATGGAACAAGCTTGGCATCCCTGGTTTTGAAGGTTCTCATTATCCATCCTGTCATTTTTCTAGCAGATGCGATTGATGCGATGAAAGTGAGATCCTCTGACATGATCACTCCCAGGTCTTTGACGTTACTTTTTCGCTCTATTGTGTGGTTGTAATTTGTTTTATACTCCGATGAAGTTTTAATTTTCTCACGTTTTCCATATCGGAGTAATTGAAATTTCTCTTCATTAATCATATTGTTTTCTGCAGCCCATTTAAAGATTTGGTTGATGTCCGCCTGGAGCCTTGCAGTGTCTTCAGTGGAGGACACTGTCATGCAGATTCGGGTGTCATCTGCAATGGAAGACACGGCACTGTGGCTTATATTCCTGTCTATGACCGATATGAGGATGAGGAGCAAGGTGGGAGCGAGTACTGTGCCTTGTGGAACAGAGTTTTTCTTCGTAGCCGCCTCAGACTTTGTTGACTACTACTCTTTGTGTCCTATTTGTTAGGAAATTATAGATCCATCTACCAACTTAGCAAAGAACTACAGACCAATAGCGCTAACGTCCCATACCATATAAATCTTTGAAAGGGTTCTAAGAAGCAAGATCGCCACCCATCTAGATACCCATCAGTTACACAACCCAGGGCAGCATGGGTTTAGAGCAGGTCGCTCCTGTCTGTCCCAACTACTGGACCACTACGACAAGGTCCTGGATACTCTAGAAGACAAACAGAATGCAGATGTAATATACACAGATTTTGCAGAAGCCTTTGACAAGTGTGATCATGGTGTAATAGAGCACGAAATGCACGAAAAGGAATTACAGGAAAAGTTGGTAGATGGATCTACAAATGGTACCAGGGGCGATAGCCCCTGGTACAGAGAACTTCTTTGTTATTGTCTTAATGAATTGAGCACATATGTAGCAGAATGTATCTGGAGAATGATTACAGCCTCTCGATGCCATTCCACTTCTTCTGATATGTCTTCTCAGGTATCCAGAGCTGAACTGAATGCTGGTTTGTGAGCCCCTGTTTTTATATTTGCCAAGCAAAACCCTAGAACATAATAGTTTTACATGTCTTTCTTGAAAGTGTTCCAGAAGTGTCCTGACCATAAAAGCAAAGTTCTGGGATCAAAATTGCGTTTTTAAATTTTGTTTAGTTATAAAGAATTGGGAAATGATGCTTATTTCCCAGGAACATGACAAAAGTGAAATTTTGTTACATAGTGTAATCTGTGTGACCTGAGTCAGCGATGCCCAACCATATTCTATAGGTTGTTATAAACGATCAGCTAAGGATGCAGGTGAAAATGAAAGCTGAGGAAAGGACAATCACATCTAATGATACCGTCGATGTGGGTGAAAATGGAGGTCGGGATTAACACATTTTGCGTTTTTTTTTTTTTCGATTTTTTAATTATTTTTCTACTCCCGTGCGCGTCACATTTATTTACACACAATCCCTTTACGTTGTGCACTAAGACGGTGAAACACTAGTAGGCAGTTCTATTCCTGACAGTTATGGTGGCAACGGTTATTAATCATTATAAACATTATCGTATTATCCTTTCCACGCTATATAGAGCCATTGTGACCTCTGTAATCTATTTTTTTTGTGCTACCCCTCACAGAATAACCTGCGGAGTTCACAATGAACTTGCTGTTCAACAGCTCAGGTGGCACATAGGACTCCAATGGAAATAAGTCACTCTGACTTTTTGGGTTATTCTAGGTTCTCTACACTTATGCTATGTGTATTTGTGTATACATGAATAACCTTACTTACTTACTTAATGATGTGGGTAGTGGTTTCAGACACAAGTCAGAAAGATTCACGTTCACACTGGAACCGTCACAGCCCTTAAACCCAATAACAAGTGTGAAGTACATCAATTAATATTTTCACGCCAGGGGTAGTGTTAGTGGAGTGCGGATGTATTGCTCTACCGGGTCTTGAGCATCGGTGACAAATTTCACCGTTCATTTTCCGGGACGTTTGTCTTCATACAGAGCCCGCTGAACAGTTGGTAGGAGCCTCATACAACTGCCTTTTTTTTTTTTTTTACCGCTCTACTGATTTCTAAGGCCTGGGGGAAGCCAGTTGCTGACTCAGTTGAGAGTGGACATCTAGATCTGCTAATATTTAAATATGGGGTCCGCCTGACCCAAGCGAGAAATTTCTGTTCCCGTTTCTCTTCTGGACGGGTATTCCTATGTCCCTCCCACCCAGTCTTGGGCACTATTTCTTCCCAGACACTGGAAAAGCAAGGCTCAATAATACATGAGCTTTAGTGGTCCTCAAATCTCCCCAACAACAGCAGTCACTAGTCTTCAGGGGGGGTGCGTATCGCCCACACACTAAGACGTCACCACGTAGTACTACATAACTTATACCTTGGATTTAATTATGCTTTGTTCATATGATTATGTTAATGCATTCTTAAATTGTTAACTTAATACATGGCGTTTAGGTGTGAATTTGAATTAGAAATGCGAGCACGGAATGACATTGTATATACTACATGATATTCCAATGAATTTGTGGTAAAACTCGTTTGGTGACGTCACTGATGTAAAGAGAAGTAATGGGGGAGGAATACGAGAGGAAGAAGATATCAACCAACCCTTTCTTGTACACGGACGGTAGCCTAGTGGAGGAGGACGTGTTGCAGGCTAGTCTGGAGGCTAATGATGGCTCCACTGAGGGCTCCATCGCCTCCACTATTATTGGGGACCCAGATCAAACACCCCAGGCTGAGCTCCCCACCAGACAGGTGTGGGCCATGGCACGTGGAGGTGTCAGTATGTCCATTGATATCGACGATGACAAGGTGAGTTACACCTCCAAGTACACTGCACTTATCATGGAGGAGAAGGTGAATTACAGCACACAAGTTCAATGTTGCTCTGAGAACGTAGTAATTGGACACTGGTAGACCATTGAGTCAATATTATTGAGTTTAGGTTCTGGTCTGGACTCTGTTGTATGTTGAAACAACCTCTGTGGACCCTGACAATAACTTTATTTAGGTTCTGGCACACTTAAGTGCAAATCATAAATAGTGTAAATTGCCTAGAATAACCCCCCCCCCAAAAAAAAAAAAAAAAAAAAGACAAACTGACTTACTTCCACTGGGGTACTTGTAACAGCTATTTATTGTGCAAATTCTTATTGTAGGAGATAGTAAAAAAAAAAAAAAAAATTTTGACTAGAAATCTAAGAGCTAGAGAGTTAATCAATTGATAGTAATGAGTCACATGACAACTCACCAGTCACATCAGTCAACTCGCACCGGTTCAGTCACAGCCAATATAAAAACACAATTTCCATATCTGCCAATGTTAGAGTGAGGTCTTCTCATTGTTATAATTGTAAATTTACTGTTTATTTCATAATTCTGCACTGCATTAATTATTAGGCTAGGTTAAGTCAAGATTTTTGGTACATGAATACAGTGGTCTCTCGGTTTTCGCCGAAAATTCGTTCCAGAATGCTGCTCAAGTGCCATTACCGAACGAATTTACTTCCTTAAGAAATAATGTCACGTAGGTTAGTCTATTTCAGACCCCCAAAAATACACTTGCAACATCACTTACGAAAATACACTTACATAAATGTTCGAGTTTGGAGATGCACGAAAACCGAGGGACCACTGTATAAGTAACCAAACCCAACCTAATCTAACATAAATATAGCTTAAAGCATGTGGAGCAAATTTTATCACATTCTGCCTCAGTATTAACTATTGTGTTCCTTGCCAAAATAAAGGTATTAATTTTGCTAATACATATCCCCAGAAATAAGCATGTTCACAGAGGTTGTTTTTATGTTCAAACATGAGTGAAGAATTGAGTTCAGATCTGAACCTAAACTCAATATTAACTGACTAAGATTGCATACCATTTACTTTTTAATTTACTAGTAATTTTCTGCTGAGATGTATATACAGTGGTCCCTCAGTTTTCGTGCATCTCCAAACTCGAACATTTATGTAAGTGTATTTTCGTAAGTGCTGTTGCAAGTGTATTTTTGGGGGTCTGAAATAGACTAACCTACGTGACATTATTTCTTAAGGAAGTAAATTCGTTCGGTAATGGCACTTAAGCAGCATTCTGGAGCGAATTTTCGGCAAAAACCGAGGGACCACTGTATGTTCTATTGCCATGGACAAGTTGGACAGAATCTAAACTATAGTATAGACCCCAGATTTCTGGTAGCAGAGCTTACTGTCATAGCTCTGAAAAAACAATACATAGTACAGTGGTACCTCGACTTACGATATTAATCCGTCAGAGAGGGCATATCTTAAGACGAAACAATCGTTAAACGAATCAATTTTCCCCATAAGAAATAATGGAAATAAATTTAATCCGTCCAAGACTTCCAAAAGTAGTTAAATAAAATATTTTTTAGAACTTTTTGACATTAAATAATACACAATATAATGAAGAATAACTAAATACACATGCAAATATTGTACAATAACATGTCACTTACATTTATTGAAGAGTTGTTGATGTGTGGAGGACGGGAGGAGGAGAAGGTGGAGTAGTATGCTAGTGTTTGGAAGGGAATCCTTCCATTAACACTGCAGGTACCAAGTCCTTTTCTGGGGTTACTGGCCTTTTTCTTTGAATGCCACTAGGACCAGCTTGAGAGTCACTGGACCTCTTTCTAACAACAAATTTGTCCAGGAGCTCTGTGTCTGGCGATTCTTTAAAACATCCCTGAAGTGGGACACCACAGTGTCATTGTACAGGTTGCCAGCACGGCCTGCAACAGCATGGTTAGGGTGATATTCATCCATAAATGCTTGCACCTTGCTCCACATTCCACAAATGTCCTTAATCCTTGAAGAAGGCACATTCTTCCATTTTTGTTCCACCTCCTCCTCCTCCTCTGAACCATTGTCCTGACCTCTGCTCTCTTGTTCCAGTTGCTGTTGAAGCTCTTGCAGATCTTCAGTGGTTAGCTCTTCCTTGTGCTCCTCCACCAACTGTTCCACATCCTCACCACTCACCTCTAACCCCAAAGACTTGCCCAATTCCACAATTTCTTCCAAAACAGGCTCAGGCTCAGGGTTCTGAGGCTCAGCCCCAAAACCTTCAAAATCCCTCTCTAGGACACAGTCTGGCCACAATTTTCTCCAGGCAGAGTTCAAAGTCCTGGTAGTCACTCCCTCCCAAGCCTTACCTATAAGGTGTACACAATGCAGCATATGGAAATGTTTTTCCAAAATTCTCTTAGGGTTATGTTCATGTCTGTGGTCACATCAAAGCACTTTTGAAACATTGCTTTGGTATAGAGTTTTTAAAGTTGGAAATGACCTGCTGGTCCATGGGCTGGAGGAGAGAGTGGTATTAGGGGGCAAGAACTTCACTTTGATGAATTTAAACTCCTCCACAATTTTCTCTACCAAGTTTGGAGGATGACAAGGAGCATTGTCCATTATCAGGAGGCACTTAAGTGGCAAATTATTGTCCAATAGATATTTCTTCACACTGGGGCCAAACACACCATTGAACCAATCTAAGAAAATGTCCTTTGTGACCCATCCCTTTTTTGTTAGACCTCCACATCACACACAAGTTAGACTTGCTGACACCGCATCTGCCAAACACTCGGGATTTTCAAAAGATACACTAGTAAAGGCTTCACTTTGCAATCACCACTGGCATTGGCACAAAGCATCAAAGTTAGCCTGTCTTTCATGGCTTATGTCCTGGCTGTGCCTTTTCCTCCTGAGTAATGTAGGTCCTGTTGGGCATTTTCTTCCAAAACAGGCCTGTTTCATCACAATTAAACACTTGTTGGGGAGGAATTGTTCAGCCTCTAGGTACTCCTGGAATTCAGGCACATATTTTCAGCCGCACTTTTGTCACAACTGGCTCCCTCACCATGCCTCACAACACTATGTATGCCAGTACGCTTCTTAAATTTTTGAAACCAGCCTCTGCTGGCTTTAAATTCGCTCACTTCACTCGTTGCAGGCATTTTCTTAAGGAGATCATCATGCAACTGCCTTGCTTTTCACATATTATTGCCTCCGAAACAGTATCTCCTGCTAACTGTTTCTCGTTGATCCACACCAACAACAACCTTTCCACATTTTCCAGCACTTGTGGTCTGTGTTTTGTGATCACAGATGCACCTTTTGCAACAACAGCTTCCTTGATTTTACTTGAATATTTCTTATCCACAATGGTAGCGATGGTAGAAAAGGGTTTACCATACAGCCTGGCCAGCTCACTGATACGCACTCCACTTTCATATTTTTCTATTATCTCCTTCTTCAGTTCTATCGTACATATATTTCTGTTCCTCTTTGCCACAGGCTTAGCACTAGGATCTTTCCTTGGACCCATGGTAGCTTATTTAGCAGTTGCAAGCACTAAAAACAGTGGAATAATGACAATATACTGGTATGAATGCGTGGGTGTGGGTGGGTGGTCGCTCTCGCTTGTAAACAATAGCACTGACGCTCCCTGGAGTGCGCGCTCAGCTGGGCGCCAAGCGGACACGTCCGGTACGAATGTCGTAAGACGAATCAAACATCGGATGTCGCATTCAAATTTCTTACGTTATAAATATCGGTTATCGAATATAACGTAAGATGATAACATCGTAAGTCGAGGTACCACTGTATGTATTTCCGCAGCT
>WNWK01035922.1:0-19480 GCA_009830355.1 Cherax destructor | reverse complement strand
CCATTTTCCCCAAGTAAAATGGGGTTATGTTACCATTTACTGTATCGTCTTCTATTTATACGCAGCAATTACCATGAAGAGGCAAAGAAACATCAATTGTTTCAGTTCATGCTCATTGATTTTGTAATTTATTTACAGATAAAAGAATGCACCAATTAGTTATAAATTAGTCCAAATTCCTTCATAATCTGCTTCCGATTCATCTATTAGTTGTCATGGAGTTATTCTACGTATTTGATTATTTTATGTAAAAAATTTGCACCATTCCATACATTTTTAAGCCGTCTTTTTTCTCCAGCAACCTTATTTACACCCTTGTTGTGGTTGTAAATAAGGTTGCGGGTATTTTTAAAGTGCAGGCAAAATTTTAATTCCCTTTTTTAAATTTTCCTTTTAATATTAATACTAATTGTACCCATTATTTACACACACAGATAATTAAAGTAAGTAATATCCGGATATAGAATAAATTACTGATATTAAGTAATTAATAAAGCAATGACACATTTTTCGTAATAAATAAATTAGTTTTTTTCTATTTTATGCGGTATGTCGAACCTTGTACATTAACAATTAATAAGGTAATGAAACACATATTTGTCAATGGACCCCGGGGCCAAACGAAATTATCCTGGGTATACCTGAGATGGTTTTTTGGGGGGGAAGCCCCCCCGGCCCGGGGCTTCCCGGCCTGCTTTTGTCTCAAAAAATGTGTCGTTCACAAGTTCTTGGTAAACACACTAGTAAATATGTGGAACTCGAATAAGATTACATTTAGAATTTAATTCTAGCACATAAGGCTTGTGAGGAAAAGTTAATGAATTTGCCTGATAATGAAATACCTGACGTATATCAGTGTATATATCTTTTTATGATTAATTATTCCTGTTGTTACGTAAGAATTTCTATTATATCATAAATAAACAGGGAAAATATAAAAAAATAAATTCCACTCACTCAGTGCCAAGAACTATTAAAATAATTTATTAAGACTTTTCTGAATGATTGGGGTTAATTTATGATTATAGTCTGAAGAAAAAACTTGTCAACAAATAAGTATTACTGGAGCACTCTTATACAACACTATCAACAACTCGGTAGCTAAAACTAAAACTATAACCAAGAAAGACTTATCCCGAAAAGAATACATGAAAGTATAACTTGATGTTAATGCTATTATATAAACAACTTATGCCACATTAATGTCTGATCATCCCTACAGTGTTAGTTTAACGCATATCAACTGCACGTGGGTCATTAATATTACATTTCACCTATATCTTCAACCAATATGGGAAGAAGTAACCTCTGAACTCTGTGTGTGTGTGTGTGTGTGTATATATATATATATATATATATATATATATATATATATATATATATATATATATATATATATATATATATATATATATATATAATGATATATTCCTCACTGTGAATAAATACCAATTTTATCATTTTTTTTATTTAAAACAAACTGAATACACCAAAGTTGCCATTTACCGCTACAATACCAGTCAAAAACACTTTAGTGCCTAAATCAGGAAATAAAATATTATCTAATATGGTTATTATTATCTAATTAGATTTACCAAATTTCTTCAAAATATTTCTGTAGAAGGCTTAGTGTAGAAAGAAATTCAATTTAAATTTTCAGCTCTTTGACTTATCCCTAAGAGATATTTATGAACAAAACTTTCTACATGGAAAATTAACACAAAATATGTAATATATAATGTATAATGTTCATTGTATATTCTTAAATAGTAGTTGTTACCTTCATATAATGATCTTGCAGATACATATTTTATTAACCTACTCATTTAATGTTTCTCAATATTAAATAGTTTTTAGTTTTGTATTGGTTGATATTTACATATTATTTTCATTAATATTTCTTTACCATTAATTTTAATTTGAGAAAGTTCGTATTACGTTTAAAATAATTAGTCATATAATGATTTTTATAATTAGGTATCCCTCAAAATGGCATATAAAGTGATTTCTTAATTATATTTGTTTCTATTTTTGCTTCCTTTCAAGCTTATCAGAAGATAACTTGGGGACGCCTCTTCTTATTGGTTTCATACTTTATATACTGTTTTATTTTAAATAGATGAAGGTTTAGATTTTTAACGAGGTTTGGTAGGTGACCAAATCAAAATAGAAAAAAATCAGTGAAAATTGCACTGCACCATGCTTAATGAAACACAATAGCAGGGGCAACGTTATGTAGCTATTAAATTAGTCTCATAATTTTATTATAATGTTTAGTGATCTTCACCAGTGGCTTTTTTATATATATGGGAAATCTTTTACCAAAAGTCGCTAAAGACTTTATTTGAACTTTTTTTTATAAAATAATGCCACATGACTGCATTAAATGCAACTCAAGCAAATGCAATTAATCCTAAGTTTTTCTTGCTTCATCACTATTATTTAGTTTTAGAATTCCAGCAGTCAGTATGATTGAAGTCAATAGTTACAAATATTTTGTGTTGATCCAGTACAATGTGTGTGATGTGTTTTGTTCTAATCTGCGTAATTCATTGTGCAACTCTAACTCTACGGTTGTTGCCTACATGTATTGCTTTGTGTTTACTCGAGTTAATGATAAGGGACGCAAACTACATGTCTGATTGTTTATCGTCACACAAACACCCTCTGCACTAATCTTGTTCATATTTCTCCTATCACTGATGCTTACAGTGTCTACACCAATTCTTGTTCTTCAGGTTCTCTCCAATACTTTGACGAAAGTATTGGAGTATTGAAAGTATTGGATAGTACAAAAGATGTGTTTACCTTGACGACAAGAACGTTGCCACCTGCTCTCCATTTCATTTGCATTCAGCTTTATTATTTCATTGTTTTTCCTGTCGTCTTTCTTGGTGGGTTTTATCCCGTGTTGGTTTTACCCTCATCCCGTGGGCCAGTAACCCTCAGACAGTGCTCCTATGTTCTTTTGTATTTTACACTACCACTTCTGTCACTTTTACTATTCTTTCACTCCTACTGCTCTCTCTATTACAACTACCACTTGTTTTACAGTTACCACAATACTACTTACTCAGTATTACTACCACTTCTGTGGTACAGTACTACAACCACTACTATTACCACTAACACCTCCACTATGACTATTATTACTAATACCACTACCGTTACTAATAGAACAAATATTACTAACACTACCGTATGTTAATTCTCCTCCCTCCCCTCATTCTGCCTTCTAGGTCTCTCTGACTGTTATGATTTGACAGTGGTCCATGACGGACCGGAAGGTCATAAAAGGACACAAGTGCAACTAATGTGACGTTATATTGTGGCAACGTTTCGCTCTCCAGGAGCTTTCGCAACGACTTGACAAAGCTCCTGGAGAGTGAAACGTTGCCACAATAAAATGTCACATTAGTTGCACTTGTGTCCTTTTACCTAACATTGTCGGTAATTCTACCAACATTAATAGAAAATACAATTTATTATTTAATAACGATTAATGTAAAAATAATTTTCAGAAGCTGTGGTGATCTATTAGTCACAGTCATAAGAAAATCAGTGGAACACTGAGCCCCCTAATTACATGAGTGATATACTATTATGAAAGTTCTTATAATTATTTTACATTTATTTTTCTTAAATTGAATATTTAATTTACATGGAAATGAATACACATAAAACTCTGGTATTTATAGGGGCTGATAACTACAGTTAGGCAACTGTTCTGTTATCACAAGGAGAGTCTGGGGGTCACCCAGCATCTGGGGGTATATATAGTGGAGCATGGAGGTGGTTCCTCATCACCAACATGAAGGTCTTGGTGTTCTGTGCTCTAGTGGCTGCTGCCGCTGCTTGGCCCAGTTTTGGCTTCCTGAACGACGGTTCTGGTGGTGAGTAAATTGTAATATATTGTGTAATTTAGCTGACAGCCAGATGTTGATGCATTGGATATTTGCACTTAAATGCCTACTGTTTTCAATGCCTTTTGCAGTAAGAAAGTATTAGGCTTCATCAATGTTGTAACTAATCGTTTTTGCTAAAGTTAAAAATAATTACTTGTCAGTGTCAGTTTAAATTACATCTTATGCAAACCACACATAAGCATATTTCAAACCCAATTTTTACGAATGTTTTAGTATATTTGTGTAAAACAAGCAATAAATTAAGTCAAAAATATACCAGGTTTAACGAAAAAATACTCATCTGTTATGCATTATGCATGTTTCTTTCCTTAAAGTATGAGATACAACCATATGAGGCGACCACATATGTTTGTAGAGTGGGTATTTCCACAGGAACTAAAACTTACACTAAAGTACTGAACTCGTAGAGTTAATATACAAGTGATTTTAGCCAACACATTTCAATGACAAAATAAAATTAGGCAAATATTTTCCCTTACATTACTGGTAGTGAAAATATGAGATATGAGGATTTATTGCAAACACATTAGTATGTTGCAAGAATACTGGGGAATGAAATGCCATCTTGCAGTATATAGGGAGCCCGGTGTGAAAAACATTTATGGGTCTCATTCTGGAAGAAAATTTTAAAGTAGAATAAGAATAAGAATTAATTCGAAGAAACATAATAATTTTTTTCCTGATACTAATTGTAATACCAACATTTTTCACAAGTAGGACGTTGAAGTTCAAATGAACAAGAAATACGCGCAAAAACAAATTTTTAGACAGGCTCTTTCGAAAAAAAACAGATAATGCACAAAAATTACAAAAACATTATTTTTCTAATCATTTAGACAAGGAAGTTTATATTACTTTTGACTCTTACATCGACCACATATCGCTACGAAGACAACCAATTCATAGCAGTTAACAAAGGAGAAAGTAAACAAAATAATTGTATAGAAATCTGAAAATATAAAATATTAATTTCACTTAACAACAATTTTTATGTCTAGATATTTAAAGAAAACCATTTACATTTGCAGAAATGTTAACCAAGTAATAAATGATCATTTTTGTGTTCCAGGGGTGTCTGACGCACAAAAACAGCATGACGTGAATTATTTGTTGTTCAAAGTATATGAAGATGTACGTGATGAAAACCTCCATAAGCTCGGCGAGACCTTCGACCCTGAAGCTGACACATCACACTATTCTGACAATGGAGAAGCTGTTCACAAGCTCGTAAAGGAACTGAAGGACCACAGGCTGCTCCAACAGAAACACTGGTTCTCCCTCTTTAATACACGACAGCGTGAAGAAGCACTTATGCTCTATGACGTTTTGGAACATAGCAATGACTGGCAAACATTTGTCAGCAATGCTGCATATTTCAGAAATCATGTTAATGAAGGAGAATTTGTTTATGCTCTGTATGCAGCAGTCATCCACTCTTCACTTACCAAGCACGTTGTACTGCCACCACTTTACGAGGTCACCCCACATTTGTTCACAAACAGTGAAGTTATCCAGCAAGCCTACCATGCCAAGATGACTCAAACACCTGGTAAATTCAGATCTCATTTTACTGGCAGCAAAAAGAACCCCGAGCAACGTGTAGCATACTTCGGCGAAGATATTGGCTTGAATACCCACCATGTTACTTGGCACTTGGAGTTCCCATTCTGGTGGAACGACAAACATGAAGGATATCACCTGGATCGCAAGGGTGAAAACTTCTTCTGGGTACATCACCAGCTCACTGTTCGGTTTGATGCTGAACGTCTGTCCAATCACTTGGATCCCGTGAATGAACTTCACTGGGAAGCAACCATCGAGGAGGGTTTCGCTCCCCATACAACTTATAAGTATGGAGGTGAATTCCCATCTCGTCCTGATAATATTCACTTTGAGGATGTTGACGGGGTGGCTCGTATTCGAGACTTGGTCATTGTTGAGAACCGTATTCATGATGCCATTGCCCATGGATATGTTACAGCCCATGATGGATCCACTATTGATATAAACAATTCCCACGGAATTGATATCCTTGGTGATGTTGTGGAATCATCTACTTATAGCCCTAACGTTGAGTACTATGGTTCTCTCCACAACACAGCTCATGTAGTGCTAGGTCGCCAGGGAGATCCACATGGAAAATATGACTTACCTCCTGGAGTACTGGAACACTTTGAAACTTCCACACGCGACCCAGCATTCTTTAGATTACATAAATATATGGATAATATCTTCAGGGAACATAAGGATAGTCTTACTCCCTACACCAAAGAAGAGTTGGAGTTCAGCGGGGTTGCTATTGATGGTGTTGCAATTGATGGCTCTCTAGAAACGTTCTTTGAGGATTTCGAATATAGCTTAGTCAATGCTGTAGATGACACACCTCAAGTTGCAGATGTTGATATTTCTACTGTTGTGTCGCGTCTTAACCATAAGGACTTTTCATTCAAAATTGATGTTACCAACAATAATGATCACGAAGTATTGGCAACAGTCCGTATCCTCGCCTGGCCACACCGTGACAACAATGATATTCCCTACTCATTCAACGAGGGACGCTGGAGAGCCATCGAGCTAGACAGGTTCTGGAGAAATTGTAAGTAGACTTTGCTCTGTTTTCTTGAAAGTTCCAATGTTATGAATCAGAAATAATGAAATATATTTTATTGAAAAAGGGTAATAAATTTTCAGTGATTAAATAATAAAATTCACATAAATATTTAATTGACGACATAACTTATATAATGCACATTATAAACTATGTTTTGTTATCCCACTAGTGAGTCCTGGTGTGAACCACATTGTGCGCAAGTCTACTGAGTCAGCAGTGACTGTCCCTGACGTACCCAGTTTCCACACTCTGATAGAGCGAACTGAGGCTGCGATCTCGGCTGGTAATAGCGAAGTCGACCTTCATGATTACGTGAGTGCACTTGGACTGCCCAACAGGTTCTTGATCCCCAAGGGTAACTCAGAAGGTCTGGAGTTCGATCTGGTGGTGGCTGTGACAGACGGCAAAGCTGACGCTGCTGTAGAAGGTCTACATGAACACACAGTTTTCAATCACTATGGCTACCACGGAGTGTATCCCGACAACCGACCACACGGTTATCCCCTGGATCGTCGTGTAGATGATGAACGCATCTTCCACGACATTTCCAATTTCCACCAACATACAGTCAAGGTCTACAATCATTAAAGTAAAAAAAAAAGACCTCTTCAATAATATGCAATATATTTTTGAAAAATAATGAATATTTTGTTCATTATTCTTAAATAATAAAGATAAAGAAAATTTTAATTTTATTACTCCTAATTATCATCATAATTTTCCTGTGCAGAAAAACTATATTTTTCACTTCAGTAATCCTACACCAACTGAAAACACTTCTGGGGCAGAGGCACTGGGAAGGTAACATTGGCTACTTTCAACTTTATATTAAATTAATACTTTATTGACTTTGTAAAATTTTTAGTCGAGATACATTATGAATATTGTATCAGAGACGTTGTAAATTCTTTGTTGATGATTAATGAAGCTGTATTGAATTGTCTATGGATATGACAACATTAATATCAAGCATATTATCCCATCGATTAATATTTACTTTCTGCTTAAAGGACCGAGTCTAGAGGACTTTCTCTAAGGCTAATCCTACTGAATTTATTTATGGATTACATTGTGACTGAGTTATTACTTCATGTCAATTTTCATATTAACGTAATATATGTATAATTATACACACACACACACACACACACATATATATATATACATATATATTTTTAAAAAAATATATATATATATATATATATATATATATATATATATATATATATATATACTGGGCTTTGGGGTCTCTCAAGGCAGTGGCTTACATCAGGGACCTACCAGAAGACAAGGCCGTAGTCAAACTTGATTTTAGAAATGCCTTTAATATGGTGAAGAGAGATATGGTCTTGCCAGCCGTTCGGGATCGGTTCCCCACTCTCTTTCCCTTCATTTCAGCTGGCTACAGCAAACCCTCAACTCTTTTGTTTGGTGAACATGAAATTCCCTCATCTGAGGGTGTTCAGCAGGGTGATCCACTCGCTCCACTTCTCTTCTGCTTGGCAGTTAGAGAACTAAGTTCCAGCCAACGCAGCGAGCTCAACATCTGGTACCTGGATGATGGCACTCTGGCGGGTACTGTGGAGTTCCTGTTAGAGGACCTACAACGGGTGAAGACACAGGGAGAAGCCTTAGGAGTCATCCTCAATCCCTGAAAGTGTGAAATCAACACAACGAACCAGGAAATCATCAATGCTGTGCGAGCAATCTTCCCAGAAGTCTCTACTACCACTCCATCCAACAGTACCCTCCTGGGAGCACCGCTGGGTTACCAGGCCAGCCATCGACACGGTCCTCAAGGACAATGGGAGCAGGCAACCCTCCCAGTGCGACTGGGAGGTATAGGGGTGGGCAAAGCAACGCAGGTAGCTTTACCTGCATTTCTGTCATCGTGTTTGGCCTCCTGAGGATTAGTCAAGAAGATTGTCCCCGAACGCTTGAGAGGTGTGGTGGGAGCTCAAGACCCAGGTTCATTGAAGCAGCCTTGCAGACTCCTCCAGTAGACCAGCTTCTCCCAAAGAGCACAAACAGTTCCACTGGGACAAACCGATCATGGAAAAAATTGCCAACACAATGATCACCAACGCTTCAGGAAAGGACAAAGCTCGTCTCCTAGCGGTGAAGGCACCACACTCAGATTTCCTTCTAGCTGTTCCCAATTCCTCTCTGGGGACTCGACTCGACCCACAGGCCATTCGGATTGGTGTTGCTCGTCGCCTAGCCGCCCCCATACTCACCGAACATAGGTGTACTTGCGGCAGGGCGACGGCTGATCAATTCGGACTTCATGGTCTCGTGTGTCACACATCAGAAGGGAAGTATGCTAGACATGAGGAGGTCAATGACATCATAAAGAGAAGCCTCGCCACAGCCCGTTGCCCAGCTCAACGGGAACCCCAAGTGCAGAGGTATAATGGAAGTCAAAAGCGTTGTGATGGAGCCACTATGCTACCCTGGAAGGATGGTAAGCAGATTGCTTGGGACAACATCTGTGCTGCCACAATGGCAGACACCTACTTGCCATACTCCGTAGCCGAAGGGGGTGGAGCTGCAAGATACAGGGAGACCCAGAAGACTCGCAAATATGAAGGCCTTCCCCCTTGCTATAACTTCATCCCAATAGGGTCGAAGACCCTTGGAGCATGGGGCAAGTGTGCTCTAAAGTTTCTCAAAGAGCTGGGTGAAAAACTCATCATAGAAATCAAGGACCACAGAGCGACCAGCTTCCTCTTTCAGAGACTCAGTGTTGCGATCCAGAGGGGAAATGCCTGCAGCATTCTGGGCAGCGGCCCACTGCCGGGAGCTGGACGTAGATTTGACATGTTGCTCTGATTTTATATATGTTGTTTTACTCCCTATTGTATTCTTGTCAATGTATTTTGTCTTGAAATAAAGTTTATACACAATGAAAAGATGATGTGGTAGGGGAAGTGGAATATTCAAATGGCTTCAGAAAGAAATCTAAATATTCTTCCTTGAAGCCTTTTTATCCACTTCTCCGAGGCTATGGGTCCCACAATTTACACCAGAGGTGGACCCCATCCTATATATATATATATATATATATATATATATATATATATATATATATATATATATATATATAAGATAAATATATAAAAAATTTTTTGATAATTCAGTTTGTGATCTCACATTATCAAGGAACTATAGTTCCTTGATAATGTAATAAGCGCTTAGGATTTTTATTTCAAGTTTTCTTGCATATTTTGATATCACCTGTTTACTGTGATCTTTTTGCATATATATATTATATAATATATATATAATATTAATATTATATATTATATAATATATATATTATATATATATATATATATATATATTGTGTGTGTATATGTGCCGAATAGATAAAATTGGTCATTTAGCAAGAAATCACTTAAAATTAAGTCTTTTCTAAAATTTTCTTTTGTACTTTTAAAGATGTATTTTTTTCATTGATGTTAATGAATAAGCCGATGTTAAAGTTTCACCTACCCAGTCACTTATTAAAAATAAAATTGACGTTATAAGTGAAAAATGAGTTCTTGCTAATTCACTACTCTAGTTGCCTACGCAACGAGCTCAACATCTGGTATTTGGATGATGGCACTCTGGGAAGTACTGAAGAGTCCTTGGTAGAGGACCTACAACTGGTGAAGATACAGGAAAAAGCCTTGGGATTCATCCTCACTCCCTCCAAGTGTGAAATCATCACAACGAAGCAGGAAATAATGAATGTTGCGCGAACAATCCTCCCTGAGGTTTCTACCACTGCTCCATCCAACAGCACCCTTCTTGGGAGCACCGCTGGGTCACCAGGCCATCGACACGGTCCTCAAGGATAAACTAAATGGCCTGAAGAGAATGCAGGAGAGAATAAGCGATCTTGATGCCCTGTATCTCCTCACAAGGTGTCTTACAATGCCAAGACTCACTTCCTGAGGTGCGCACACTAATTATTTCATTGTCTTTCCTGTCGTCTTTCTTGGTGAGTTTTATCCCGTGGGGGTTTTACCCTCATCCCGTGGGCCAGTAACCATCACACAGTGCTCCTATGTTCTTTTGTATTTTACACTACCACTTCTGTCACTTTTACTATTATTTCACTCCTACTGCTCTCTCTATTACAACTACCACTTGTTTTACATTTACCACAATACTACTTACTCAGTGTTACTACCACTTCTGTGGTACAGTAATACAACCACTACAATTACCACTAACACCTCCACTACGACTGTTATTACTAATACCACTACCATTACTAATAGAACAAATACTACTAATACTGAGAGGAATTGACAAGGTTGACAGAGACAGAATGTTCCAGAGATGGGACACAGCAACAAGGGGACACAGTTGGAAGTTGAAAACTCAGATGAATCACAGGGATGTTAGGAAGTATTTCTTCAGTCACAGAGTTGTCGGGAAGTGGAATAGTTTGGGAAGTGATGTAGTGGAGGTATGATAAGGCTCATGGTGCAGGGAGAGTGACCCAGTAGCGACCAGTGAAGAGGTTGGTCCAGGAGCTATGAATCGACCCCTGTAACCACAACTAGGTGAGTACTACCGTATCAACATATCACTGCAAACTGGCATGGTGCCAGATAAGTGGAAAATGGCAAATGTAATACCTATTTTCAAAGCAGGTGACAGGTCCTTAGCTTCGAACTATAGACCAATAAGCCTAACCTCCATAGTGGGAAAAATTATGGAATCAATAATTGCCGAGGAAATTCGCAGCCATCTTGAAAAGCATAAATTAATCAACGAATCTCAGCACGGTTTTACAAAAGGGCGTTCCTGCCTTACAAATTTAATAACTTTTCTTACTAAGGTATTTGAGTACTTAATAACTTTTCTCACTAAGGTATTTGAGGAGGTAGATCATGGTAATGAATATGATATTGTGTATATGGACTTCAGTAAGGCTTTTGATAGAGTCCCACATCAGAGACTATTGAGGAAAATTAAGGCACACGGAATAGGAGGAAAAAAAAATTTCCTGGATAGAGGCATGGTTGACAAGTAGGCAGCAGAGAGTTTTCATAAATGGGGAGAAATCAGAGTGGGGAAGCGTCACAAGTGGTGTTCCACAGGGGTCAGTACTGGACCCCTTGTTGTTCACAATCTACATAAACGACATAGATGAGAGAATAAATAGCGACATAAGCAAATTTGCCGATGACACCAAAATAGGCCGTCCAATTCATTCAAATGAGGACATTAGAGCACACCAGGAAGATTTGAATAGACTGATGTAGTGGTCGGAGAAGTGGCAGATGCAGTTTAATATAGATAAATGCAAAGTTCTAAATATTGGACAGGGTAATAACCATGCAACATATAAACTAAAAAATGTAGATCTTAATACTACTGATTGCGAAAAGGATTTAGGAGTTCTGGTTAGCAGTAATATATAACCAAGACAGCAGTGCATAAGTGTTCGCAATAAAGCGAACAGAATCCTTGTCTTCATATCAAGAAGCATAAATAATAGGAGTCCTTAGGTTGTTCTTCAACTCTATATATCCTTGGTTAGGCCTCATCTAGATTATGCTGCACAGTTTTGGTCACCGTATTACAGAATGGATATAAATGCTCTGGAAAACGTACAAATGAGGATGACTAAGTTGATTCCATGTATCAGAAATCTTCCCTATGAGGATAGACTGAGGGCCCTGAATATGCACTCTCTAGAAAGGCGTAGAATTAGGGGGGATATGATTGAGGTGTATAAATGGAAAACAGGAATAAATAAAGGGGATGTAAATAGCGTGCTAAAAATATCTAGTATTGACAGGACTCGCAGCAATGGCTTTAAGTTGGATAAATTCAGATTCAGGAAGGATATAGGAAAGCATTGGTTTGGTAACAGAGTTGTCGATGAGTGGAACAAACTCCCGAGTACAGTTATAGAGGCTAAAACGTTGTGTAGTTTTAAAAATAGGCTAGATAAATATATGAGTGGGTGTGGGTGGGTGTGAGTTGGTCCTGACTAGCTTGTGCTACTAGGTCAGATGCCGTGCTCCTTCATTAAGTGAATGTAACTTGACCTGGCTGGGTCGGGGCATTGGCTTAAGCCGGTAGGAGACTTGGACCTGCCTCGCATGGACCAGTAGGCCTGCTGCAGTGTTCCTTCTTTCTTATGTTCTTATGTATGTTAATTCTCCTCCCCTCATTCTGCCTTCTAGGTCTCTCTGACTGTTATGATTTGACAGTGGTCCAGGACGGACCGGAAGGTCATCCTAACGTTTTGTCTCAAAAGTGCTTCTTTTTAGTGAATTCTCAACACGTTACTTTTCTGCATACATAAATTCGTTAATAAAAAAAATCAAAGTGCATTGGGAAGAAAACTTACCTTCACCCATCTTTTGATTTCTAAATCGTGTGAATAATTTTGCAACAATTCATTCTTCTTAATACATTTTTATAATCCTAGTTTTTCAGGGCATTGCCATTCTTAATACCTAACACCTCTAGAAGGGTAAGCAATCATTCTTCTCTTCCTCCGAGAATTACTGGATGGAAGCTTCTATTCTTTTAAGTTGAATTTGAAGAGGTTCAGACTTCTTGAACGATGACATTGAAATAGTTCTTCAAGTGTTACAGAAAAACTTTAATTAAGTTGGCACTGAATAGTGATCCCATAGACATTCCAAAATTTTCTCCGTTAAGATCATTTCTAAAGCTAAAACAAGTTAAATTTGAAATATTCCAATTAGATGTGTGTAATAAGGGAAGGTCAGGGTTTGTAGTGCAGCTTTGTAGAAATATTTGATGTTTTTTCAAGGAGACCCGGAGGCCTGGCCACCTTCTAAACATTAATTAAAATACGGTATACTCAGGAAAAGTCACTTGAGAGTTGGATATGTGCTTCGGTGATATTTCATATGGTTGAAAATAGCTTGGCCAGTATTTTCAGTAATTTAAGAAGTACACTAACGGCTTATGAATCGGTAGTGAATGATACAGAAAATGCAGATATTTACATAATTTCTTCAAATAAATGAAACACTGTAGTATATAGAGAAACAATTCTCAAGATAATGCCAGACAGTTCATAAAGCACCAGAACGCTAGCATAACGTATAACACTCAATACTTGCGTAATACATTGAAAAATCTATCAGCCACCTCATGATATATATGTTAAACTAATAATTCAGGAGAGAGACATAAATAATCATGTCTAGAATGTACCCTAATCAGCACTTCCAACACTGATCCACAAAACCAGAGTAATTTTATATAAACAAAAAACTTAAATCAAACCATGCTTGCATGTCATGGGTTAGATACTCTCCTTCGTTTGCATCTGTACATATATAATACTGTCTCATATTTTATCTACTGATTTGTTTAAGCCGCTGTGTGGGCACGACGTTACTGTTAATAAATGTTTTCACTGCATGTAAGTTACATTTATTCCACACAGGATTTTCACTACCGAATTTCTTCACGCAGAACAGAAATATATTGAAGATTCTTTCTCCGCCCTAAGTTCCCATTCAATCTAATCAAAGATGTAACAGTTTTCAAAGTAATTCCTCATGCATTTGGAAATATTTTAAAAATCTATGTAGAGCGACATATACCTTAGTACAGAGGTGTGCCCCCACCTCTTTGATGCTGAAAACTTAAACAAAAAAAGAAGAGAATAATTGGAATGTTAATAAATAAATGTAGAAATAGAAATTTAGTTCAACCTCAGGCAAGTTCAGTTCCTGAAACGATAACTAAATATGCGTTATTATAACTTAGTGGCATTCTTTCAATAGTAATTATACAGTTCAGCTGATTCAAACTGATACTCTCAATCACTTTTCAATTGATTCAGACTGACATTACATCCAAGTTCAGTTCAGCTGATTCACTGGCATCACTCCCAGGTAAAGTTCAGCTTAACATAAGAACATAAGAATGGAGGAACACTGCAGAAGGCCTACTGGCCCATACAAGGCAAGTCCTTATCAAAACCACCACTACCTAAAAATTTATTCCCGTACTCACGACACAAATCAAACCCAGCCCCTCCCACTCATATATTTGTCCAATCTCTTTTTAAAGCCACCCAAGGTCCTAGCCTCTATCACAGTACTCGGAAGATTGTTCCACGCATCTACAACTCTGTTCGAAAACCAGTACTTGCCTATGTCCTTTCTAAATCTAAATTTATCCAATTTAAATCCGTTATTTCTCGTTCTTACTTGGTTCGATATCCTCAGTATTTTATTAATATCTCCTTTGTTTATGCCCATCATCCACTTGTACACCTCGATGATATCTCCCCTCATTCTACGTCTCTCCAGAGAGTGGAGATTCAACGCTCTAAGTCTATCTTCATACGGGAGATTTCTTATACTGTAAATCATTTTAGTCATTCTTCTTTGTATGTTCTCCAATGAATCTATATCCATCCTGTAGTAAGGAGACCAAAACTGAGCTGCATAATCCAAATGAGGTCTCACTAGTGATGTATAGAGCTGTAAAATAACTTTTGGACTTCTGTTGCTTATACTTCTTGAAATAAATCCTAGTAATCTGTTAGCCTTATTGCGCACACTTAGGCACTGTTGTCTTGGCTTTAGATTTCTGCTTACCATGACTCCCAAGTCTTTTTCACATTCTGTATGATCAAGCTCAACTTCACCTAGTTTATAAATTCGAGGGATATTTTCATTACCAACGACAAGCACCTTACACTTGTCCACATTGAACTTCATCTGCCACTTTTCAGACCAAGACATTAATTTATCCAAATCCTCCTGGAGTTCACTGTTATCCTCCTCAGAATGAATTATACGGCCTATTTTTGTATCATCAGCAAATTTACTCATGTCACTTGCAATTCCTTCATCAAGGTCATTAATGTAAATTATGAACAACAATGGGCCCAAAACTGATCCTTGTGGAACGCCACTAGTGACAAATCCCCATTCAGATTTGACCCCATTAATGGAAACTCTCTGCTTTCTATTGGTAAGCCATGCCTCTATCCATGCTAGAACTTTACCTCCTATACCATGAGCTGCCACCTTTCTTAAGAGTCTCTTGTGAGGTACTCTATCGAAGGCCTTACTGAAATCCAAGTAAACTATATCATATTCTTTATCACTGTCTACTGCCTCAAATGTTTTATTGAAAAACGTCAGTAAATTTGTCAGGCAGGAACGACCTCTCGTAAACCCATGCTGAGATTCATTAATCAAATTATGTTCTTCAAGGTGACTTCTGATAATATCAGCTATAATTGATTCTAATAATTTGCCTACTATAGACGTGAGGCTTATTGGACGGTAATTTGATGGAATGGACTTATCCCTGATTTGAATATAGGAACTACATTAGCTATCTTCCACATCTCTGGCACAACACCAGTTAGGATGGACGTATTAAACACATTCGTTAATGGCTGACTAAGTTCCATTTTGCATTCTTTAAGTACCCTGGAAAACAACTCGTCGGGTCCCGGGGACTTATTTTGCTTCAGTTTATCTATCTGTTTGATAACCATGTCCTCGTGACAGTAATATTAGTTAATTTGAATTCTTCAGGAACTGAATAATTGTTAATTTCTGGAATCTCATTTACGTCTTCTTGTGTAAAGACTGACAAAAATAGTCATTAAATAGAGAACACATTTCCAGTTCGTTATCCGTCAGCTGTCCATTCCCAATTTTCAGAGGTCCTACCTTTTCCTCACCTTCGTCCTGTACACTTGAAAGAACCCTTTTGGATTAGTCTTTGATTCATTAGCAACCTTAATCTCATAGTCACGTTTAGCCTTTCTAATCCCCTTTTTTACTTCTCTTTTCAACTGAACATATTGGTCAATAAGGTTAACATCTCCTCTTTTGATGCGCCTATAAATTCCTCTTTTCTCCCCTAATAAATGTTTTAGCCTCCTGTTAATCCATTTGGGATCGTTATTATTTGACCTAAATTCTCTCTGGGGAATAAACATACTCTGTGCACGTTGTACATTATTAAGAAACAAATCATAAACGCAGATCCCATCGTAATCGTTAGCTAGATTACCCCAGTCGAGATTAGACAGGTGTTCCCTAAGTCCAATATAATCGGCAGAACGAAAATCAGGAACTTTTACCGTATTATCCCTATTCTCGTACTCCCATGTAATATTAAAAGTAATGGATTTGTGATCACTAGCTCCAAGCTCTTCAGTGATCTCCAGATTATTTACAAGAGTTTCTTTATTTGACAAGACAAGACAAGCTTATTCAGACTAACATCACTCACACGTACATAAACATATAAAATATTATATTAATGATTGTGACTTTTGTCAGAAGTCATTGTCACGGAGAGACCTAACTGCTACATTAACACAAAAGGGGTTGTGAAGATATCCTAAAGGGCGGATGGTGGTTCATAGAGCAAAGCCAAGAGTACTGAGTAATGGGTGTCACGTTGAAGAATCGAGGGAACGTATGAGGCAGAACTAGGAGGTGGTGAGAGTACAAAAGTAGACTTGTTGCTACCCATGGCCGGGTAATGTTTTTTGCCGGTAATCAGCCACTCGACCTGTCTTCTCATCAACAAACTACTTCACCCAATTATCTGGAACGATATTGAATAGGCGCCATTCAGAGTATGTAATCAGACATAGCAACTTAAATTTCTTACCAACTTCCTTTTGTAATACAATTCCCACACACAGATGCATGCACAGATCAACACAGACGCACAAAAACACAATCACACATATACACAAAATTCATTCATACATAGAAACACGCTAGTGAGCGCGCGCGCGCTCTAGCGTGTGTTTGTGTATTTGCGTGTATGTTTCTCTGTTTATGTTCATGTGTATATAAGTGTGTTTGTTCGTTTGTGTATGAATAAGTGTGTGTGTTTACGTGTGTGCGTGTGTGTTTACGTATGTGCGTGTGTGTGTGTGTTTACGTATGTGCGTGTGTGTGTGTTTACGTATGTGCGTGTGTGTGTGTTTACGTATGTGCGTGTGGTTGCAGGGGTCGATACTCAGCTCCTGGTCCCGCCTCTTCGCTGTCCGCTACTGGGTCTCTGCTCTCCCTGCTCCATGAGCTTTATCATCCCCTGTCTTCAAACTATGTATGGTTCCCCGCCTCCACTATATCGTTCGCTAGACTATTCCACTTCCTAACTACTCTATGGCTGAAAGTGCTTCCTAACATCCCTTTGACTCTTTTGGTCTTCAGCTTCCAGTTGTGTCCCCTTGTCTGTGTTCCCTCACAGAAACAGAACAACTGAAGCTTGTGTGTGTGTACTCACCTAGTTGTGTTGCAGGGGTCGAGACATAGCGCCTGACCCCGCCTCTACACTGGCCGCTACTGGGTCACTATCCCTGCGCCATGAGCTTTATCACTTCAACAAGATTGATGGACTGAACACATCGACTCCAGGCCGGGGGACTGATAACCTCAAACTCCTCCTCTCTTACACCTTTCTACTTTGTATTGGACTGATGAAGCCACTGTGGGGCGAAACGTTTCCTCAATAAAGATACCCAAGTGTTGCATATGTGTCTAATTTAACAACTTGTCGGTTCTCTGAACCATTCATCTACAGCTTTATCATACCTGCCTCCACTACATCGCTTCCCAAGCTATTCCACTTCCCGACCACTCTGTGACTGAAGAAATACTTCCTAACATCCCTGTGATTCATCTGAGTCTTCAACTTCCAACTGTGTCCCCTTGTTGCTGTGTCCCATCTCTGGAACATTCTGTCTCTGTCAACATTGTCAATTCCTCTCAGTTAAAGAAAGTGGCTGCTCATGGCATTGGGGGAAAAGTGTTGTCATGGATCGAGTCATAGCTCACCAATAGGAAGCAGAGGGTGTGCATAAATGGGGATAAATCGGAGTGGGGATCTGTAACAAGTGGCGTTCCTCAGGGATCGGTTTTGGGCCCGTTGTTGTTTATAATATATATAAATGACCTTGACGAGGGAATTTCTAGTGATATGAGCAAATTCGCTGATGACACGAATATAGGTAGGATAATCGATTCAGACGTAGATGTCAGTGAACTACAGGAGGATTTAGACAAACTCAATTCCTGGTCAGAAAAATGGCAGATGCAGTTCAATGTAGATAAATGCAAAGTTCTAAAGCTCGGAGTGTCCCTAACCCAAGCACTTATAAGTTAAATATCGTAGAACTTAGCCCTACAGATTGCGAGAAGGACTTGGGGGGTGATGGTAAGCAGCAACCTTAAACCAAGAGAGCAATGCCTAAGCGTACGTAATAAGGCAAATAGATTACTGGGATTTATATCAAAGTGTTAGCAACAGAAGTCCAGAGGTTATATTACAGCTTTATACATCATTAGAGGCCTCACCTAGATTACGCAGCTCCGTTCTGGTCTCCATATTACAGAATGAACATAAATTCGTTAGAAAACATTCAGCGTAGAATGACTAAATTAATACATAGCATTAGAAATCTTCCTTACGAAGAAAGATTAAGGACCCTTAAATTACATTCACTTGTAAGACGTAGAATGAGGGAGACATGATCGAGGTATACAAGTGGAAAATGGGTATTAACAAGGGGATATAAATAAGGTCTTGAGGGGATCTTTCAAGAGAGAACCCGCAATAATGGATTCAAGTTAGATAAGTTTAGATTTAGAAAGGATATAGGAAAGTATTGGTTTGGAAATAGGGTAGTTGTGAGTGGAACAGTCTGCCTAGTAGGTTATTATAGCAAGGACCCTGGGTAGTTTTTAAAATTTTGGTTGGATAAATTCATGAGTGAAAGGGGTTGGATTTGAGTGGGAATTGCCATGAGTAAATAAAATTATCAAAGCTTATTTCTTGGGTAGCATTGAAAATTAGGTTGAACAAATATTCTGTTGTGGGGTGGAATGTGAAGGACCCCTAGTATGGGCCAACAGACCTGCTGCAGTGTTCCCCTTTCTTATTTCTTTATGTT
>WNWK01035921.1:0-19480 GCA_009830355.1 Cherax destructor | reverse complement strand
ATGTAAAAGCAACATTCCATCCTTTTGTCCGATCGCGTGATGCACATTGCATTTGCTATTATGTTCGCTTCATGACCTCCGCAATCCTTCCATGTATAGGATTGTCACAGATGTTAGTAGGCGCTCGTTATTTGTTCGTGCCCCTGTTTACTTCGTCCCTTTTCTCTTCGTCTGCATTCACTCTTGTCTTCCCTTCAGCTTCCGCCTTTTATATGTTCATGTGGCTTCACCCTTTCCTCTACCCCCTTGGGAAGTTCCTGCTGTCCGTGTCTGTTCTATTCCTCTACCTTGCGCAGCCCAACTGCCTACGGCGGTTCTCTCTCTTTCTTTCTAGACCATTTCCGTTCTCATTCCCATGCCATCGCAGTATACACCGATGGTTCAAAGTCATCTGGCGGCGTGGATTCGCAGCAGTGTTTCCGGACAGCGTCGTACGAGGCATCTGTTGCCTCGGCTAGCATATTTACGGCTGAATGTATGCCATTCTTGTGGCACTTATCCGTATTGCATCTATGCCTGTATCACCATTTGTGGTCGTTTCAGACTCCTTAGTGCTTTACAGGCTATCCGTAAAATTGATACACCTCACCCCCTAGTTCTTCGTATCCACCTTTGGTTACGCCGTATCTTTAGCAAGCATAAAGATATTGTCTTTTGTTGGGTCCCTGGTCATGTTGACGAGGGCAATGAACAGGCAGACACTGCTGCGCGGTCAGCAGTACATGACCTTCCAGTTTCATATAGAGGTGTTCCTTTCACGGACTATTTTGCGGTCATTGCTACCCACCTTCGCCCCCGTTGGCAACAACGCTGGTCTGACCTGCTGAATAACAAACTTCATTCTATTAAACCGGTTATAGGTTTCTGGCCTTCTTCTTGTCACCAATGTCGAGGTTGGGAGACTACACTCCCGTCTTCGCATCGGCCACACTCGTCTTACTCACGGGTATCTCATGGAGAGGCTCCTGCCCCTCTCTGTGAGCATTGTCAGGTTCCAGTGTCTGTTCGACATATCCTGTTGGACTGCCCACTCTATCAACGAGCACGCAGAATTTACCTCCAACGACGTCTTCGCTCTGCGGCCCTTTCTTTACCTTCCTTCTTGCAGATGGCCCCTCCTTTAATCCTGACTCTCTCATTGACTTTTGACAGAAACTGACTTACTACACAAACTCTGAAGATTATACCTCTAGCACCTCCCTCAGTCCCTTCTACCTCGATCTCTTGCTACCCTCCTCCCCTGCACAATCCACCGTCATCTTGCACTCCATACCCTACTAATCGTCCATCTCCCTCTTACAACCCACTCTCCCTGCATCCTACAATAACCTGCAGCGCTGTATAACCCCTGTGGTTTAGCGCTTCTATTTGATTATAATAATAATAATAGCTGCCTCGTACTTTAGTCTGTTTACTGTTACTCTGTGTTCTATTTGTCAGGAAGTTATAGATCCATCTACCAACTTTTCCTGTTATTCCTTTATCATGCATTTTGTGCACTATTACACCATGGTCACACTTGTCGAAGGCTTTGCAAACTCTGTGTATACTACATCTGTATTTTGTTAATCCTCTACAGTATTCAGGACCTTGTCATAGTGGTCCAGTAGCTGGGACAAGGAGGAGCGACCTGCTCTAAACCCGTGTTGCCCTGGGTTGTATAACTGATGGGTATCTAGGTGTTTGGCGATCTTGCTTCTTAGAACCCTTTCAAAGATTTTTATATGGGATGTTAGTGTTATCGGTTTGTAGTGTGACTTTGTAAATGGTCCAAGTTGGACCGAAACGTCATCATAAGCTCCTCTCTTCTATGTGCGGGTTGTGTGTATTGTTCCAGTCACGGTATTGTGCCTTTTTGTTATTTACAATTGCGTTACTACCACCTTCGTAGAGTGGGGCTATGTCTGTTGTTTTTAGTGAGTGTAGGATGACCCCTGTATCCGTGCTTCCTCTCCATAGAATGCTGAAGGCACGTGACAGGGGCTTCTTGCAGTTCTTGATGAACATGAAGTTCCACGAGTCTGGGCCTGGGACAGAGTGCATGGGCATGTCATTTATTGCCTTTTCGAAGTCTTGTGGTGTTAGGATAATATCCAAGATTTTTGAGATGACCAAATTTTGAGTCTCATTCATAAAGAATTAAATGGATTGTCGACCCTTAGTCTGGGTAGTGACTCGCTGAACACTGAGTTGTACTGCGACTTTAGTATCTCACTCATTTCTTGACTGTCGTGTATGTCCCATCTCGCCTAAGCAGGGCCCAATACTGGATGTTGTTTTACCTTAGATTTGGCATAAGGGAAGAAGTATTTTGTTTTTGTTTTATCAATTTTCTTTATGACTTTTAGTTCTTCCTGCAATTCTTTTCTCCTGTAAGATTCCTTCAGCTTAAGTTCGATATTTGCAATTTCACTAACCAGTGCCTCCTTTGTATTTCAGATATATTGGCCCCTCTCAGCAGCTTTGTGACTCTTCACCTTCATCTGTATAGGAGCATCTCTCTCTTCTAGTTTACATCTTCTCTTTTCTTAATGAAATGTGCCTTGAGCAGATCTCAATAACCACAGAGTTTATTTTTTTAGGCAAAGGTTCGGATACGTGTTGTTTAGGATATCTTCCCAGCTTGTTTCATTTAGGAAATGGTTGACTTGTTCCCATTGTATGTTTTGTTATTGAAGTTGAATTTTGTGAAGACACCCTCATGATTGATTACATTTTGCTGGTCAGGAGCCCTGTGCATACATGTCTGTACCTCTATTATGTTGTGATCTGAGTGCATTGTCTTCAATGCAGTTATATTACTTATCAGATCGTCATTGTTAGTGAAGATGAGGTCCAGCATATTTTCTAGTCTTGTAGGCTTTAATATTTGCTGGTTTAAGGTGAATTTGGTGCAGAGATTTAATAGCTTGCGTGTGTGTGTGAATTTTCAACTGAGCTGCCTCTTGGGGTGATCTCTGCTAAAATATTATTTGATACACTCCTCCATTTTAGGTGTCTCAAGTTGAAATCTCCCAGTAGCAAGATGCTTGGGGCAGGAGTTGAGATATTGTCAGACAGTGGTCAATTTTCAAAAGCTGTTACCAGAATTGCTGGGAAGTTGCATCCAGAGGCTTCTATACAACCACAATGACAAGGTTTTGGTTTTCATTATTTTTATGCCAAAACTTCAACTACATAATTTGAGGTGTTTAGTAGTTCTGAGCAAATGAGTGACTCTGTGACTTAAAAGCCAATTCCCCTTCCTTGTTGCCTGTTTAGTCTGTCGCATCTGAATAGGTTATAACCTGGGATCCATATTTTGTTGCCAAAATGATCCTTTATGTGGGTCTCTGAAAGCTGCAAACATTGCATTTGACTCCGTGAGCAGTCCCTTGATGTAAGGAATTTTGTTGTTTGTTGACAGCTTTAGACCCTGTATGTTTGCAAAGACAAATGTCATTTTATTGATGGAATTTAGGGGTTTTATTTCTGCCTCTAATATCTGTTGTTCTGTTGTAGCTATATAACCCTGATGAGTTTAGCACTCAGTTTAATTGTAATAATATACTGTAGTGTAATATTAATATATTTCACCTTGTGTTAATATCCAGTTGTATTAATATATTGCATTTTGTTTTCTTCTAGGTTACATGGAGGTCACATCAAGATCCAGAGCAAAATGTGATCTAGCAGATTAGTGACTAACATGAAACACATTTCTTTGTGTATAACATGTCAGCAGTGTTTGATGGATCCCAGACTTTTAATACCTGACTTACAATGATCTGCACTTACAACCAAGATCCAGAAGACATAACACCAAAAAAAATAAGTTTTATGAACACTGATCTGCAATAAATAATAAAATAAAATAAAATTTTATTTCTTTGCTAAGGTTACAATGTGTGTTTACATTTCATAATTTGACTGGTACAAAGAAAGACACTATTAAGCCAAGGCATTTCGGGCAGACTTAACCTAATTCTTATAGACTACTTAAGTCTAGACAGGTGAAAAGTAGTAGAATACAAATATTCAATATTTTACTTTATTATTAATATGAAGTAGTACAATTAATGATACAAACATACATTGTTAAGTTTGTAATAATGGCTTGATAGTTAATTAAGGGATAATAAAATATTTGGGAAAGTTGCTTTAAATTTGGTTAGTGTTTAGCATAGTGTGGGTATGGTTGTTATTGAGAGACGAGATCATTTTTGAGTATAATCCTAAATTGATTTGTGGGCAGCGGACTTTTTGCTGTTTCAGACAAAGAGTTCCAGATCTTCCGGCCCTTTATGTGCACTGCATTTTGCATAGTGTGAGCGGACATGTGGGATGTCAAAAGTTTTGTGCTTCATGTTATATCTGTGTTCTGTTGAAGCTGTCTAGGAGAAGTTTAGTGGAGGTTGATATTGGAGTTCAATGTTCTGTAGGCACAGTAATAAGTGTGTATATTTTGTATATTAACACTTTCACTGTTGGTGCCATAGTACTACAGCTTAAAAGCCAGTGTTTTTGCCGTAGTACTACGCCCAAATTCTAGCAGCTTCAAATCTAGCAGGAGAAAGCTGGTAGACCTACATGTGAAAGAAATGGGTCTGCATGGTCAGTGTGAGCAGTATAAAAAAAATTGGGGAGGTCGCAGTGCATTGTGGGAGTGCTAATTCAGTACGCCTTGGTCACCAAGCCTAGCAGTAAGGAATACCTCGCTCCCCAGCGAATTGGGACTCTTCCCTTCCCAAGTGATAGTTCTAACACAGATTGAAGTGTCAGTGAAGATGATCTCATGGTTTTGAGGAGTTTGTGACCCAAAGCAATTCCCAGGATACCAGAAATAGTGCTGAAAACCCAGATGATTATCAACCTTCCACCAAAAAAGTCAGTGACTTATTTTCATGTGAGTGGTGGGGAAGTCAGCGTGGGTGGTGGGCAAAACAGGGTGAGTAGTTGGGAAGGTAGCGTGGGTGGTGAGGAAGGCAGGGTGGGTAGTGGGGAAGGTAGCGTGGGTGGTGAGGAAGACAGGGTGGGTAGCGGGGAAGGCAGTGTGGGTTTGTGTAAACAACATAGCAGCATATGTGTAGATTACCTAGGATAACCCAAAAAAATCAAAGTGACTTATTTCCATGTGGGTGGTGGGGAAGGCAGCGTGGGTTTGTGTAAACATGTTTTGTAAACAATATAATGATAATGTTTGTGCAGTTATTGTGTTGCATACAATGAGTGGATATAATAATAATAATAATAATAATAATAATAATAATAATAATAATTTTTATTTCAATGCATGTTACAAGTGTACAATGTTATTGGTAGTTACAATTATAAAACAATTATAAAACTGTAATGCAAGGAGAGCCACTGGCATGCCATGGCATTAGGGCAGTTTATTCTAGAGACTTATTCACTAAGTACTTAATGCTAAAGAAATTGATTGAGTTTATTCTAGTTCTGTATTATTTAAATTATTAAATGGTTATACATACTATTAAAAGACAATACAAGAGAAATTGGTTGAGTTTAATCTAGTTGCAGAATTTATTTCAAATTACAGTATGTTGATGCTATACTAGTATAATAACAATACTAGAAATAGTTTTAAGTTTCATCTAGATATATATTTTATTTCAAATTAAAAAATGATGATACTATAAGATTTTAAATGACAATATGATGATATGAAATTGCACAAAGTGTTAAGGAGGATGAACATATCAAATTGAGATCTTCTTAAGTAAAATAATTGGGTTTGGAAGTTTGTTACAGTATGAGTATTTAGTATAGGGTGAGTAGGTGATTTTTGAGAAAGAGTCTTGAATTGATTTTCCGACAAGGTTAACTTGATATTTACTGGTAATGAATTCCAGATTCTGGGGCCCTTTATGTGCATAGAATTTTTACATTGGTTAGTATGGACTCGGGGTATGTCAAATAGTGATCTGTGTCTTGTGTCATGTTAGTGGGACCTATTAAAGTTGTCGAGGGAGAATTCTGAGCGCAGTTGAATAGCATGTAGAGTTTATGTATGTAGAAGGCACATACATCATACATCATATATATACATATATATACATCATGCATTATATTGATCTCACAGGCCACAAAAGTTACTTGAAAAAAATTTTTTTTTTTATTAACACATCGGCCGATTCCCACCAAGGCAGGGTGGCCCGAAAAAGAAAAACTTTCATCATCATTCACTCCATCACTGTCTTGCCAGAAGGGTGCTTTACACTACAGTTATAAAACTGCAACATAAAATAATAAAATATTAAAAAAAAAAATCGAAAAGTAAAAATATTACCAAGTGAGCGGCAGCCGCCGATATTGCCGTAAGCTGTTCACTTTCTGTCAACTTCACCCCTCTATATCTCGGTAAGTATTGATCGCAAATTTTTTTTTTCCTTTAAAACACTCGCAAAAATATTCTTAAAATTTTGGTAATAATTTTTTTTTTTTTTTCAAATATTTTCTGACAGAGTTCAGGATCAGGGGTCTCGACAGTGAAAGGATTAAGTAAGTTCAAGCTTTTGAAAAGTGGTGGGGTGTGTTGTCTGGCACTGGAGTTTGTGATCATCTGCACCGCCGCTTAATGTTGGGTTATTAAAGGTTAAAGGTGATTGGCCATGGTAGATCCCCATGCACAAATACCATAGGTAAGGTAAGGTATTAGTTATATAAAGGGTGCCCTTTGGGGTACATAGTACAGTGGACCCCCAGATTACGTACTGCTCAAACTCGAACAATTTATGTGAGTGTATTTTTTTTTTTTTTTTTTTTTTGAAGGCTTTTGTAAGTGTATTATTGGGGTCTAAAAGGACTAATCTAATTTACATTATTCCTTATGGAACAGCATTCTGGAACGAAATAATGCGTAATCCGGGGGTCCACTGTATCGTATCTTTGAAAAGATACCTACTGTTTTGAAACTTTCTTAGTTATATGCTGGATGTGGGTCTGAAATTTAAGATTACAGTCAAGGTGGAGACTTAGAAATTTGCCCTCAATGTGTCTAGTAATGGGTGAACCATTTATCGACATGTTTAGCTGGATGTTTAATGCTCTGTTTTCCAAAAAGCTTGAAGTAGGTTTTGTTTATATCAAGAGTAAGTGTGTTTGTCGTCATCCAGTTTGATATTGTATGTAGCTCACTGTTTACAGTGTTACTGAGTACAGGTCCGCCATCACAAATCCGGCAATCAGACATCCGGTTCCATCAGTTATTTGGCACTAATTTTGGCTAGTATAATTTCAAATTTCAGGGTCGCCACACCAACCTGCTAGTACTGTTGGGTGGTGCTACTTCTGCATAAGTCATTCCAATTTCTTTTTTCTCCCATTTATTGTTATAACCTGCTTAATTTTAGCCCTAGCCATGGTTCCAACAAATAAAAGAAATGCTTCTCTAATATGACATAATAAATATAAATAACAAAAACATGAACGAATAATATTTGGCATAATACCAAGCGGTTTGACGGAGGTATGAAGAGGATATGGGATGCAAGTACCATCTTCCTATCCTTGTCTTGGTGGCTTATATTAGATAAAATGGAGTGTAGCACAGGGCTAACTGTGATATTCACTCATAATGCACCATAAAACAAACAAAAAAAGCTATGTTCTCTCATAGATTATCATACATAGCAGCATAGTGTAGAGAACCTAGGATAATCCAAAAGAGTGAGACAGTGACTTATTTCTAGTACCTGGCTTGGGCTTGCCATATATGATTTTGGTAAATATTTTTTTCTCGGTTGTTTGTTGGGCTATCTTATTGAAACTTGGGCAATGTATGATGGAAAGATGCTTCTTAATGTACACCAAAAATGAAAGAAATCAGACCATAAATAACAGAGTTTAATTCTCAGCCATTAGCCACTGTGGAGGAATGTCCTCCTACGATATAATGAACTTTGTAACTTGCTACTTAGCTTATTGATGAATCAAGAAGTCGCAGCCATCCCCGACTCCTTCACAGGGAGACATCCGTGGCCTCATTCTCCACTGGGCTGTATATAAACATCAAGTGAGTATAATTATTCCCCCAAAAGGAGCATATGCCCATATTTCAGTCTTTGATGGACTGAAAGGCGGTTTACTCACTTGTTTGGACTTAAAAGTCCACGCATAACCGCCGTCAATAGGTAAATTTTGATGCTCTTGAAAAATAAGAACTGCGCAGTCCCCTGCCTGACAAGAACACAAAAACATACCTTGCTCGTGTAACTTTGAGCGATGGTGTTGGCTCCACCATATACGGCGGAAATGTTGTCTTGATTGTAGAATGCCGCTGAAGAATCACCGTCTTGTCTCGATGGAGTTCACTTGCGATTGTCTCTACGTTTGTCTTGCCGTAATCAGAAGCTGTGCACACTTCTGAATATACCGCGATTTATTCACTAAACGCGCTGGAACAGAGTTCTTATCTTATTTCCCGACGTTAGTGGAGATTAAATTAGAATAACGGACGCGTATGACTAATGTCTTTGTTGAGTTACGTCGCCTCGCGTCGTATGACCCCTCGTGTCGTATGACCTCTATGGAGCCCCTATTCAATCTGACCCTCGTGCCGCCTCTTGCCGTCTCGTGCAGCCACGTGGTGCCTCGTGGTGCCCAGCATGCTGTGATCAGCACAATTTCAACAATTGCTACAAGTGGCAATTAAAATGTTTGTGTTCCCCAAATTTCAATCACTGGAACACATGATTGTAATTTTCAAGTGTAGAAACTAATACAACAGTTTACTGTAATCTTCCTGTTACGGCAAAGAGTTACATTTATCTCAAATGTCTATTAACTCACATACACTCGCTGCTACTTGGTCAGACCACGTGACACACTGTGGTCAGTACATCTGGTCTGAGTTATTTTGTTTATGCACCCAGACTCGCCTCGTCTGGCCCCTTCCTAAGGGAGGAAAGGGTGAGGGCCCTTAACAAGGGTAGTAAGGGTGCATACCCCCTCCTTTGGAGAATTTTCTCCACAGCCACCCCTTAGTAGCATATTTTCGTACGGTTTTTATGGTTGTATTCTCGTGTTTTTGGTCTCGAAGTATACCTTGAAATTGAGCTCAAAGTAGTGAAAATGTTTGATTTTTGCCAATGTTCAATGAACTTTCTTGTGTAAGTCAAGTTGCTTAACTTTATTAAGTGTATTCTAACCTAACCACTCTGTAATCCGGCACACTACAGGTCCTAATGATCCCGGTTTGTGATGCAGACCTGTATACAATATTTAAAGCAACCTAGAGAGATACAATACACATACAGTACACTCATTATTTACCGTAAAAATGTGTAGTCTTAATGTAGGATGAGAGGTGAGTAGTACAGTGGTACCCTGAGTTTTGAACAGCTCCCAACTCGAACAATTATTGTAAGTGCTTTTGTAAGTGTATTTTTGGGGGTCTGAAATGGATTAATCAAATTTAATTTACATTATTCCTTATGGGAACAAATTCGTTCAGTAACGGCACTCGAACAGCCTTCTGGAACGAATTATGGCCGAAACTCAGGGTACCACTGTATTTATTTGTAGAAAGTCAGGTGTAGATAGCAAGTAGATGTAGCTATGTAGTCCACCTGGGCTACACCTACTTATAGGTATACGATATTTAATGCGGCCCAGAACCATATTACCATCGACATACCTTGTTCACTGAGTTCATTCGTTTCTAATAACTACCTTTAGATGCCATCATAAACGAAGGGAGAAGTAATGAATAATTCATGCCGAGAATTTTAAACAAAAGCGGAATGTGAAGGGGAGTAACTGGGCCAAACACAGATTCATACACGTTTTCTTCGGTGCTGGACCAGAGAAAATGTAATGTTTTCCCTCCGCCTGGCTACCACATCTCCATAGCACATAAACATAGCATGTTTATATGCTATGTAACATGTTTCTTATACAGTGGAACCCCGAATATCAGCCGTAATCCGTTCCAGAAGGTCAGCCTAAATTCGAAAAGGCCTAAATTCAAAGCAATATTTTCCATAAGAATTAATGTAAATACAATTAATTCCTTCCAGACACCCAAAAATAATAAAAAAAAAATACATTTTGTAAACTTTAACTATAGTTTAACATATACAAAACAATGACAATTACATATAAATGAACATTTAAATCATTATTACATAACTTTATTGAAGACTCTTGTTTGCATATGGAAGACAGGGAGGAGGAGTCAGGACTGATTATTGTTTGGAAGGGGGAATATCCCTCCATAAGGACTTCAGGTATCAAAGCCCTGCCTGCATGAAAATTCACAGATTTACAGCACGGGTTGTTCACTGAATAGTAGCAATGGGCGAACTGACACTACTGCCTCCACTGCTGCCTCAACCACTGCCTCCACCACTGCCTCCACTATTGCCTCCACCATATTAGCAGAACGCCGTAAAGCAGGGGCCCTACTGTATTTGTAAGCCAGGGGCTGTTTAGTCTCTTTGCTAAGATCTACTTCATTTTCATTGGAAAATGTCTTATTATAGAGGTTATGGGTTTTGTGTAGAAATATTTTGACATTCATTAATATCGTGGCTGTCCGCTAACTCACCTTGCCAGTGTTATACCTGGAGTCTACCTGGAGAGAATTCCAGGGGTCAACGCCCCCGCGGCCAGGTCCGTGACCAGGCCTCCTGTTGGACCAGAGCCTGATCAACCAGGCTGTTACTGCTGGCCACACGCAGTCCAACGTACGAACCACAGCCCAGCTGGTCAGGTACCGACTTTAGGTGCCTGTCCAGTGCCTGCTTGAAGACAGCCAGGGGTTTGTTGGTAATCCCCCTGATGTATGCTGGGAGGCAGTTGAACAATCTTGGGCCCCTGACACTTATTGTGTTGTCCCTCAACGTGCTAGTGGCACCCCTGCTCTTCATTGGGGGGATGTTACATCGCCTGCCGAGTCTTTTGCTTTCGTAGGGAGTGATTTTTGTGTGCAAGTTTGGTACTAAGCCCTCGAGAATTTTCCATGTGTATATAATAATGTATCTCTCCCGCCTGCGTTCTAGAGAGTACAGGTTTAGGAATTTCAAGCGTTCCCAGTAGTTGAGGTGGTTTATCGCACTTATGCGTGCGGTGAAGGTTCTCTGCACATTTTCAAGGTCAGCAATTTCACCTGTCTTGAAAGGTGCCGTTAGTGTTCAGCAATATTCCAGCCTAGATAGAACAAGCGATCTGTAAAGTGTCAACATGGGCTTGGCATCCCTGGTTTTGAAGGTTCTCATTATCTATCCTGTCATTTTTCGAGCAGATGCAATTGCTACAGTGGAACCCCGACTTACGATGTTATCATCTTACGTTATTTTCGATAACCGATATTTATAACGTAAGAAATTTGATTGTGACTTACGATGTTTGCTTCGTTTACCGACTTTCATACCGGACCTGTCCGCTTGGCGCCCAGCTGAGCGCGCACTCCAGGGAGCGTCAGTGCTATTGTTTACAAGCGAGAGCGACCACCCACCCACACCCACGCATTCATACCAGTATATTGTCATTATTCCACTGTTTTTAGTGCTTGCAACTGCTAAATAAGCTACCATGGGTCCAAGGAAAGATCCTAGTGCTAAGCCTGTGGCAAAGAGGAACAGAAATATATGTACGATAGAAGTGAAGAAGGAGATAATAGAAAAATATGAAAGTGGAGTGCGTATCAGTGAGCTGGCCAGGCTGTATGGTAAACCCTATTCTACCATTGCTACCATTGTGGATAAGAAATATTCAAGTAAAATCAAGGAAGCTGTTGTTGCAAAAGGTGCATCTGTGATCACAAAACACAGACCACAAGTGCTGGAAAATGTGGAAAGGTTGTTGTTGATGTGGATCAACGAGAAACAGTTAGCAGGAGATACTGTTTCGGAGGGAATAATATGTGAAAAAGCAAGGCAGTTGCATGATGATCTCCTTAAGAAAATGCCTGCAACGAGTGAAGTGAGCGAATTTAAAGCCAGCAGAGGCTGGTTTTACAAATTTAAGAATCGAAGTGGCATACATAGTGTTGTGAGGCATGGTGACGCAGCCAGTTCTGACAAAAGTGCGGCTGAAAAATATGTTCCTGAATTCCAGGAGTACCTAGAGGCTGAACAATTCCTCCCCCAACAAGTGTTTAATTGTGATGAAACAGGCCTGTTTTGGAAGAAAATGCCCAACAGGACCTACATTACTCAGGAGGAAAAGGCACAGCCAGGACATAAGCCTATGAAAGACAGGCTAACTTTGATGCTGTGTGCCAATGCCAGTGGTGATTGCAAAGTGAAGCCTTTACTGGTGTATCTTTTGAAAATCCCGAGTGTTTGGCAGATGTGGTGTCAGCAAGTCTAACTTGTGTGTGATGTGGAAGTCTAACAAAAGGCTTGGGTCACAAAGGACATTTTCTTAGATTGGTTCAATGAAGTGTTTGGCCCCAGTGTGAAGAAATATCTATTGGACAATAATTTGCCATAAGTGCCTCTGATAATGGACAATGCTCCTTGTCATCCTCCAAACTTGGTAGAGAAAATTGTGGAGGAGTTTAAATTCATCAAAGTGAAGTTCTTGCCCCTAATACCACTCCTCTCCTCCAGCCCATGGACCAGCAGGTCATTTCCAACTTTAAAAAACTATACCAAAGCAATGTTTCAAAAGTGCTTTGATGTGACCACAGACATGAACATAACCCTAAGAGAATTTTGGAAAAAACATTTCCATATGCTGCATTGTGTACACCTTATAGGTAAGGCTTGGGAGGGAGTGACTACCAGGACTTTGAACTCTGCCTGAGAAAATTGTGGCCAGACTGTGTCCTAGAGAGGGATTTTGAAGGTTTTGGGGCTGAGCCTCAGAACCCTGAGCCTGAGCCTGAGCCTGAGCCTGTTTTGGAAGAAATTGTGGAATTGGGCAAGTCTTTGGGGTTAGAGGTGAGTGGTGAGGATGTGGAACAGTTGGTGGAGGAGCACAAGGAAGAGCTAACCACTGAAGATCTGCAAGAGCTTCAACAGCAACTGGAACAAGAGAGCAGAGGTCAGGACAATGGTTCAGAGGAGGAGGTGGAGGTGGAACAAAATGGAAGAATGTGCCTTCTTCAAGGATTAGGGAGATCTGTGCCAAATGGAGTGATGTGCAAGCATTTATGGATGAATATCACCCTAACCATGCTGTTGCAGGCCGTGCTGGCAACCTGTACAATGACACAGTGGTGTGTCATTTCAGGGATGTGTTAAAGAATCGCCAGACACAGAGCTCCCTGGACAAATTTGTTGTTAGAAAGAGGTCTAGTGACTCTCAAGCTGGTCCTAGTGGCATTCAAAAAAAAAGGGAAGTAACCCCAGAAAAGAACTTACCACCTGCAGTGTTAATGGAAGGATTCCCCTTCCAAACACTAGCATACTACTCCACCTTCTCCCTCCTCCGTCCTCCACACACAACAACTCTTCAATAAATGTAAGTGACATGTTATTGTACAATATTTGCATGTGTATTTATGTATTCTTTATTCAATTATTTATTATTTAATGTCCAAAAGTTCTAAAAATATTTTATATAACTACTTTTGGAAGTCTTGGACGGATTAAATTTATTTCCATTATTTCTTATGGGGAAAATTGATTCGTTTAACGATTGTTTCGCTTAAAATATGCCCTCTCTGACGGATTAATATCGTAAGTCGGGGTACCACTGTACTTTGTTATGGTCCTTGAAGATGAGATCCTCTGACATGATCACCCCAGGTCTTTGACATTAGTTTTTCGCTCTATTGTGTGGTTGGAATTAGTTTTGTACTCCGATGAGATTTTAATGTCTTCACGTTTTCCGTATCTGAGTAATTGAAATTTCTCATCATTGAACTTCATATTGTTTTCTGCAGCCCATTTAAAGATTTGGTTTATGTCTGCTTGGAGTCTAGCCGTGTCTTCAACGGTGGACACTGTCATACAGATTCGGGTGTCATCTGCAAAGGAAGACACAGCACTGTGGCTTATATCCCTGTCAATATCTGATATGAGGATGAGGAATAGGATGGGAGCAAGTACTGTGCCTTGTGGAACAGAACTTTTCACAGTAGCTCCCTCAGACTTTACTCTGTTGACTACTACTCTTTGTGTTCTACATGTTAGGAAATTATAGATCTGTGTATATAACATCTGCATTCTGTTTATCTTCTAGAGCATCCAGGACCTTGTCGTAGTGGTCCAGTAGTTGGGACAGACAGGAGCGGCCTGCTCTAAACCCATGCTGTCCTGGGTTGTGCAATTGATGGGTATCAAGATGGGTGGCGATCTTGCTTCTTAGAACCCTTTCAAAGATTTTTATGATATGGGACGTTAGCGCAATTGGTCTGTAGTTCTTTGCTATTGCTTTACTGATGACTCATCGTGTAGTTGAAAAGAGATCTTAGTTGTGTCCTGAGGCAGTCAATAATAATAATAATAATAATAATAATAATACTTTATTGAGACATGGTACAATGATACATGGTAGACAAGAAATATAGTTAGTAATGAGATGTTTATGATGGTTATGAGAAAAGTTGAGTAGTGGTCCGTAGTGTTTTCTGTGATTATGCCTGCTTTTAGTGGGGATATAGTATTGGTCCAGATATGATCAAGTAGTGAGGCACTTGTTTGTGTGATTCTTGTTGGTTTAGTTATAGATGGTAATGTTCACTGAATAGTAGCAATGGGCGAACTGACACTACTGCCTCCACTGCTGCCTCAACCACTGCCTCCACCACTGCCTCCACTATTGCCTCCACCACTGCCTCCACCACTGCCTCAACCACTGCCTCCACCACTGCCTCAACCACTGCTTCAACCACTGCCTCAACCACTGCCTCAACCACTGGAGCACACGCACACCACTTTCGTATTTTTCTACAATTTCTTTCTTCAATTCTATCGTGTTTCTCACTTTCTTGCCAAAAGAACTTTACTAGGAACTTTCTTTGGGCCCATGGTGGTTTATTTCACAGTCACGCTTAATAAACAAGCAAAAAACCAATGGATTTTAAGTTAGTGTTTAGACGAATGCACGAGTATATGCTCATTCACTGAGAGACACAGGGAGACTGACTCACCTGTGCACAGCGTCCCGGCGGGAGGTGGGTGATGTGTCTAATATGGCCAATTTGTGAGGCACAGGCCGAAATATGGAGTAAAATTTTGCCCCAAAACCGGCCTAAATACAATTCGACAAATATTCGAGGTTCTGCTGTAAAATTTTGAAGAAAATATCATAGATTAATAAAAATGTCTCTATTAACGTAAAATAAGACATTTAATGTGCCCAAGAGTGATTATTATTACGTACTATTTGTATAATTACTATGGCATTAAGACTAGAGTGACATTCTTAGTGATTTTAATGTGTACCTGCATGCCAGCACAGTGTGTAAGTATATTTAGATACAGGCACACATAAGTATAATTATCAGAGAACAGTCAACCCTCCATTTTCTTGTTTAATCCGTTCCAGAGGGATCGACTAAAACTGAAATCATCAAAAACTGAAACCATTTTCCCAATAAGAAATAATGTAAATTCAATTAACCCTTAAATGGTCCAAATGTATATATACATTAGTACTGCTACAGCCTCAAACATATATTTACGTTTTATTTTTCCTGCCTCCAAATTTGGCACGATTGGCCTGAGATGCCTGGTCAGCATAGAATGGATCTTAACACTCGGTGTGTGCCATATTAAAAAAATCTGGGACCACTTAGTACCTTGTGGGAGCATCGGTTAAATTGAGCGCCAGCTAGAGCAAACAGTGTGGCAAACACCAAGGATTCACTGATGTCATGTCATATTAACACTCCCCTTTTAAGTGGAAAGTGATGTCGGCAGGATGGCCAGCCAGCTGGCTGGCCACCTGATTGGCAGTCTCTATCTCCGTCTGTCTGTCTGTATCTATCTGTCTCTTTGTCTCTATCTCACAGGAACAAAGGTTTGCGACAAGGTTAGTTCCACAAACTCGGGGGTCTGTCCTATGAGGAAAGGTTGAGGGAAATAGGACTAACAACACTGGAGGAGAAGGGTCAGAGGAGACATGATAACGACATACAAAATACTGCGGGAATCGACAAGGTAGACAGTGACAGGATGTTCCAGAGAGGGAACACAGAAACAAGGGACACAACTGGAAGCTGAAGACTCAGATGAGTCAAAGGGATGTTAGGAAGCATTTCTTCAGCCACAGAGTAGTCGGGGAAGTGGAATAGTCTAGAGAAAGATATAGTGGAGGCAGGAACCAAAAAGTTTTAAGACAGGTATGATAAAGCTCATGGAGCAGGAGAGCAGAGACCCAGTAGCGGACAGCAAAGAGGCGGGCCAGGAGCTGAGTCTTGACCCTGCAACCACAATTGGGTAGTACATAAATACAATTATACATAGTGTAAATTACCTAGGATAACTCAAAATCCAGACAAAGTGTTGGTTCATGAGCTACTTTCTGAGACAAGCAGACAGAAGAAGACAACACAGGCAGACAGAAGACAGACACACAGGCAGACAGAAAGACAGACACACAGGCAGACAGAAAGACAGACACACACATACAGACAAACAGAAAGGTTTGCGTAACAAATAAAGCGAGCAGTGTAAGCTCATCAAATGTCATCATTGTAATTACTGGACTGATAAGAAAAGATAAGACTACATCACCTCTCATCAAATGTCACCAGATTCATTAGTGGAGATAAGATAAGGCAGTGACATGCATCTTACATAATGCTTCAAGGGAACTTTATTATTATTATTATTTATTATTTATTATTATTATTATTTATAATTATTATTATTATTATTATTCACTCATTATTATTATTATTATTATTTGAGTACAATTTCAGTACCTAATATTAGTGTCAGAACAAAGATTGGCTATGAAATCACAAGAACTACTATTTTACATAGAAGTGCAAGGAGAGCCACTGACATGCCATGGCATTAGGGCAGCTTAATCTAATGGCTTATAGACTATGTACATAATATTGGAGAAATTGATTGAGTTTCACTTGTTTAAATATTGTTCAAATTACAATATGATAATATTTCATTGTTCAATTTACATTGAGGTGATAAATAAGCCGTAGAACTTATATTAATGTCAAATTAAAAGCATTTTGTCCTGCCTCCAAACAATAAACTCGCCTCCCTCTCCCTCTCCATCTTCCATACACCAACAAGAGTCGCCAATAAAGGTAAGTGTGATGTTAAATGTTTATTTATACATGTTATTAGTGCTTTATATTTATTTGTCATTCTTTTCTGTATGTACAGTGGTACCTCGGTTAACGATATTTTTCATTCCAGAATGCTGTTCAAGTGCCATTACCAAACGAATTTATCCCATAAGAATAGTGTAAAATAGACTAGTCCTTTTAGACCCCCAAAAATACACTTACAAAAGCATTTAAAAAAATAAACTTACATAAAAGAGCGAGTTTGGGGACCATCGTTAACCGAGGTACCACTGTAAATCTATATTTAACCCTCTGACTGTTTTGGTCGTATATATACGTCTTATGAGCCACTGTTTCGGACGTATTAATACGCGTAAATTCTAGCGGCTTCAAATCAAGCGGGAGAAAGCTGGTAGGCCCACATATGAGAGACTGGGTCTGTGTGGTCAGTGTGCGCTGTATAAAAAAATCCTGTAGCTCGCAGTGCATAATGAAAAAAAAACTCCGACCGTGTTTTTAGATTAAAACGCCGACTTTGAGGTGTATTTTCGTATAGTATTTATGGTTGTATTCTCTTTTTCGTGGTTTCATTTGATAGAATCGAAAACATACTACACAAATAGAGATGATTTTGATTAGTTTCATGATGAAAATGACCTTGAAATTGAGCTCAAAGTAGGGGAAATGTTCGATTTTTGCCAATGTTCAAGAGTAAACAAATCACGGCACGTCATCCAGATGCTGGGGAAACAAAGCTTAAATTAGTTAATGACAGTGCAGGGGAGGTGGAGGAGGAGTTGGCTGTTAACAGTACTGAGGAGGATGATGATTCGAGCAATGACAGTGTGGAAGAGGAAGTCCAGGAGGGAGACGCCTGTGATCTTTGGCTGGAAGACAAGGTTTGGTCAGATAATTTTTCCCAGAGACAAGCAATGGTGCAGAGATACAAATCATCATCCTCTAGCATGGCTGCTGGTGGTTTAATACTTCTAGAAGCAGACCACTCTGAAGAAGAAGAAGAGGAGGAGTAATGTAATGTTAATTAATAAATATATTTTGTAGACCTTGACTTTTGTTTTCACCATTGAACTTTTTTTTTATGCTTCTCACGGTGGGGGGGAACCTTTCGCTACCAGACTGACAGGTGTGATCCCAGCTGTCACACAGGCGGAAGGGACTCACTGACCACCCTCCTGTATACTGATTTTTTTTCTTTATTAAATACATAATGCTAAGCCTCGAGAGAATACTTTCTGGAGAAATATATATATAAATTTTATACTTATCACAACCATCATGTTACACACCCATGTACGCACACACACAGGAGCTATGTCTCGACCCCTGCAACCACAACTAGGTGAGTACACACACACATGGATGGGGCCTCCCTGCCTTGGTCTGACCTTTGACCTCCAGACAAGACGTGGACGGGTGAGTCCATACTCCCTCAAACTAGGCCTCCCTTCCCACGATAATTATACCATGACTCTCCCTGTCGTGTAGCGACAAAAAGAACCAATTAAAATAAAACACTTGTAGTCTAGACAGGACCTGCCGAAATGAGAAATCACAGCCATCATGTTACACACCCACGTACGCGCACACACACGCACAGAGGGCCCGGGTTCTATTCCGGGGCGGAAACATTTAAGTGTTTCCTTAACACACACTACATACATACATACAACAGGTACATACAACAGGCCAAGTGTCTAATCGACATGTGCCTAGGACAAAATGTAACTAACACACACACACATACATACACACAGAATGGGTGGTACACAAGGGGAAGAAATCGGCCCCTCAAAGTAATCTTCACTGCAGAATCAGCCCATACCATGATCCTGCAAGAGAAAGCACAGCTGAGGGCGACTCAGGAGTACCAGGATGTATACCTAGATCGGGACAGAATGCAGGAAGAAAGGGAGGCCCAAAAGGAGAGGATAAGAAAGCAAAGAGAGGAGACAGTGAGGTACAGAGGGCACCAGGCCCAAGCAGGGAGGACAAGCACACCCACCGGAAGCAATCACGGAGGGCCTCAACTCACAGCAACCCAACGGCAACCATATATTTTAACATCACACACACATCATTTCCCCTGCCCCCACCCAAGCAAACCCAAACATCACAACTAGCCCACCCCATCACAAACCCCACCCCATCGGCCCACCTCCAACAATACAACCCCCACCCACCCATGCAACAACCCCCTATGGGACCTCTGCCCACAACCTCCAACCCACCAAGATCCCCCAGGGCCACAGTATTGGAAACGAGGTTGAAGGTTTGGCACAAATGCGGATGGAATCACGAATAAGA
>WNWK01035920.1:0-19481 GCA_009830355.1 Cherax destructor | reverse complement strand
AATCAAGTGAGTTTAGCTTATTATTATATATTATAACATCTCCTGGTGATAACTTATTTTTAAATTATATGTTAATTGATATTCTAATAAATAAATCTTATAAATAACACACACAAAATTTTCATATACACATCTACTTTCTTACACAGATGTTAAAATTAAATTATAATGTGCAGACAATGAAAGGCAAATTATAAAATTCTTAAGTAAAAATATTAATATAATTCTGAATAAACCAAATGGGGAATGTTGTTGTGCAGTATTTTCAAGATATCAATAATGAGAAATGTGATTATGTAAATAAGTGACAATTGAGAGACACTTGTATTACGTAAGGCAAAAACGACGCTTGCAAATTATCTTACAAAAGATAAAGAGTTGCCATAAAAATATTTGTTAAATAAGTCTCTCTCATATCTTAGCTTCTCTGACTTCTTTATTAAGAGAAAACATTCATAACCACACACTCACACTCTCAAATATAATAATAAAACTCTGAAGAAAATAAATTATTTAAACTCAGAGACTCGACCTTGACAAAAGAGAATTTCAGCGGCCATCTTATGACATGGCCGGCAGGTCTTCTTACACTTATATTTACTACTATAGAATGTTCCTCCACTGTTCCAATATATTACTGTTTTGTTATTGTATGTTGTTGTACGATACTTGAGTGTTGCTGTATGTTGTATTTTACTGTGCAGTTCTTGTTTGTTACTGTACAGTTCTCGTCTGTTCTGTTACTGTTTTCGTGGGTTTCTGTACTGGTTTTATGTATTACTGTACTGGTTTTATATATTACTGTACTGAGTTTTAAAGAATAAAATAAGTACAATACCGTGACTGGACCATAATGGTTCAAGTCGGACCGAAACGTTATCGTACGTTTCAGTCTCATGCTGGTTATTTGTGTATTGTTCTTGTATAACCGCATTGTTTTAAAGTTATTGTGCTTGTTATCATACTGTTCAGCATATTACTGTTCTTGCGTGTTAGAGTATCGTTGTTCTGTGTTATTGTATTGTTTTTCTATATTACCACACTGTCTGTTAGATTTACGATACTTTTTAATTTGTTAGTATACTGTTTTTGTTTGTTACTTTACTTCTCTTGTATGTTATCATTCTTGTATGTTGACGTAGTGTTCTTTTACGTTGCTGTAATTTCCTATAACATCTTCCACAACAGTGTCTCCCTTATTGACATTCATGTCTCACAAAACAATTATGTTGACTCAAAATTCCCAAAACCTTCACTTAACACTTCTCAGGATCCACATCCCTCTCTCTTCCACACCCATCTCCTCTATACAATAATAATACAAATAACATATACACAACACCCACAAACAATATCTCCGGGGAATAAAGTCTACCATCATGGTAGTCGACCATCATGTTAATATCTCGATCTTATGACAAAATAGATTTCATCAGCCGATCCTGCAACCTGGCAAATTCACTTCATTATTTATGTATCTTATACTGCTGTTTTATGCACCTACATGTTGCTATACTGGACATTTGCAATCCTAGCAACAAAAATGCATTCTCTTGCAACAATTCCTTCTTTTGTATGTTTAACTTGGGCTAAATTATGCTTATCCGTATATCCTCTGCCTTGTTAGTCTCTGCTGGTCTTTATTATTTGTATTTCACATCACTGTCAGTCACAGTTCTGACATACACATTGTCTGGTATACTCAGCAGACAATACTTAAACATCTACTATTAATTTTACTTAAAAATATTTTACACTTGTGTCTAGCACTGTGTTGGGCTGTTGATGAACTGTGTTTCAGTTATTCTCGTCTGCTTACAAACAATTAAATGAAATTAAAACTCAGAAATGATTATACTACAGCAACAAGGCATCAGTAGTTTCCACAGTTTTAAAGTTTCCTTCCAACACTGATAAAGTCACTATGAATACAATAACTATGACACTTTTAATGGAGTTATAAATACAGAATTAGACTTGTATTCACCAGTTAAGGGATCACTTATAATAACAAGTACAATATACACCTGAATCAACACATTTTGAACAAATTTGTTTACATTGTGAATGAGAAATAATCACAATATAGATCATAGTTGATGAAATACTTGATCATAAATCAACCTTTATAGTAAATGTAAGTTCATCAACTTCTCAAAGTTCAACACCAGACTACTCATATTAAAGCTCCATCACACAAAAGTTAAGGACTCGCATAAGTATCAGGAAGTAGACTCACTAACACACTACCCCGAGTCCACACAATGTATTGTGTATACCATCACTAGCCAATACCCGAGTCCACAAATGTATTGTGTAACCATCTCTCAATGACAAGACTAAATCTATACAACCCTACCATAGACTGAGTCTACAAAGTTGGGTAAAAACTTAATCCATTCACTTCTTAGAATGCCGTGAAACTTAGTGCTAATAGTAAACATGCTATAACGCCGATAATGTTGAAATCTGTTAAAATATAAACATTATCATGATTTTCATTTAAGGAAAGTTCTTGAAAATAAAAAAGTTCTCTCATGCTGATAAAGGTCAATTATTCTAATATTCGAAATATTTGATCCTTCATATCAGTTTTAAAAATTAGTTAAATTTTTAAAATAAATATAATATGTCTCATTCTCTGAAAAGAAAGGATCTGCCAGGAGTCGAACCTGAGTCTGTCGCTTTAAGGCGGCCTGCTGACCACTGCACCACAGAGTCATTATCTTTATAACTGACTTTAGTATATAAGTCAAAGGCGAGGCTGGCACCCAGGTGGTCAGTTTTAATAATCGGATCGGCGTCTCTGCTGGAACAAACCTGGATGTTGATGAAAGTGAAATTTGCAACATCTGGTATCTTATTTAGACGTTTCCCATCCAGTGGCTTTATTAATCAAATTCAAGGACATGAACGGAAGACAGAGGAACTATAAACAAAAGTCTTCCATTCATGTCTTAGAATTTGTATTTATAAACCACTGGATGGGCTTTACAATAAGATATTCCGATGTTACATTGTCTAATTTCATCTTGTCGGTTATTTATACCATTCATGAAAACCTGGTGTTACTTTTGACCAAAAAAGAAACCCAGCAACTTCAGACTCAGCATCTCAAGTAATTCTAATGATCAGTTGATTACATTTTCATTACGATCATGAAAATTTTAATAAGATCACAAAAAAAGAAATTTATGGAAAACAAAAGTATAATAATAATATCAACAAAATGTTTACCTAAAAAAATAATTCTTGTAAGAAGTGTAAGATGAGGAAGAACAAATATGAAGATCACATAACATTCGTAATAACTTGAATAACATTGTATTTCTTGCGTATTTACTATAATTGAAGTTAACGAAGTTCACATTATTATGTTTAAGTACATAAATCTATTTGTAATATCCTCACATTTTCAGGAAACACTTTTAATATATGTTGAATGAAAAATGTTTTAAGTGAAACAATAATAATGTTGATTTTGATCATAAATTCCGCTTATTCCATACATAGGATGGTTGATGCGGAGGGTGAGCTCTGAGGAGGCTGAGACTGGAGCTCTTCTCTCGTTCCTCGATCAAACTTAATTTCACATTCACCACGCTGTGTATCACCATTCTAGACTCACCACTTCCCCATTAATGTAATAATTTCTACAACTTTAGGATAAACTATGTACGTAATGAAGAATATTTGACAATATTTGTAAGAAAAATTAAGAAAATTCCGGATGGATCTGTTGTTTACTTTCACTTGACCTGTTGTGCACTTTATGCCTTCACTTGAAGTTCATTCAACACTTTTATTAAGTAAATTACATCTTAAAGTGCTGTGCAACTTGAAGAACTAAATGTTCTGAAAACTGTAAACATATCAGAGGTGGATGGAAATAAGAAAGTATGAATGAAGATCTATAATAGTTGGTCTGTTTTGCTCTCAAGAATTTTTAGAGAGCGTGTTGGGTCCTGTGTATGAGGCAACTAGGGCTATTAGAGCGTGTTGGGTCCTGTGTATGAGGCAACTAGGGCTAAGAGAGCGTGTTGGGTCCTGTGTATGAGGCAACTAGGGCTAAGAGAGCGTGTTGGGTCCTGTGTATGAGGCAACTAGGGCTATAGAGCGTGTTGGGTCCTGTTAAGTGAGGCAACTAGGGCTAAAGGCGTGTTGGGTCCTGTGTATGAGGCAACTAGGGCTAAGAGGCGTGTTGGGTCCTGTGTATGAGGCAACTAGGGCTAAGAGAGCGTGTTGGGTCCTGTGTATGAGGCAACTAGGATACGAGAGCGTGATGGGTCCTGTGTATGAGGCAACTAGGGCTAAGAGAGCGTGTTGGGTCCGTGTATGAGGCAACTAGGGCTAAGAGAGCGTGATGGGTCACATGTGCTGAAGCAACTAGGGCTAAGAGAGCGTGTTGGGTCCTGTGTATGAGGCAACTAGGGCTAAGAGAGCGTGATGGGTCGTGTGTATGAGGCAACTAGGGCTAAGAGAGCGTTGTTGGGTCGTGTGTATGAGGCAACTAGGGCTAAGAGAGCGTGTTGGGTCGTGTATGAGGCAACTAGGGCTAAGAGGCGTGTTGGGTCGTGTATGAGGCACTAGGGCTACGAGAGCGTGTTGGGTCTGTATAGACAACTAGGGCTAAGAAGAGCGTGTTGGGTCGTGTGTATGAGGCAACTAGGGCTAAGAAAGGCGTGTTGGGTCGTGTATAGAGGAACAACAGGGCTAAGAGAGCGTGTTGAGTCCTGTGTATAAGGAAACTAGGGCTAAGAGAGCGTGATGGGTTCTGTGTATGAGGCAACTAGGGCTAAGAGAGCGTGATGGGTCCGTGTATGAGGCAACTAGGGCTAAGAGAGCGTGTTGGGTCCTTGTATGGGCAACTAGGGCTAAAGAGAGCGTGTTGGGTCCTGTATATGAGGCAACTAGGGCTAAGAGGAGTTAGTATTGGAAGGAATAAAATTTGTTAGGAATATCATGCAATGGTTAGAGCAGACTGTGATTGCAAGAGAGGTAAGCAGGGGGAATAAGATCAGCTGATGCCCTAAGGACAGTCGAATAATGGTGCCACCTCTGACCTTCCATTGCTTAGCTGGCAAGACATTAAGACTCAGTAAGTCAGAAGGTGAAATATGACATTAAAAACTCAGTTGTCTTTAAGGTCATTATCCACCACGCCAGAGTACACAACTGAATTAAATATATACTGTGTTTTAATATATTTATTTAACACTTAATAGCAGCAAACAGTATACGTCAAATACTTATAAAAAAAGCTACAGGAAAAAAATACAAATTTTCATCACTGTTTTATGCACTTTTTAATAAAACTGCAAATGAAAATAAAATTGCAAATGAAAAAAAGAAAATTTTTAATTAACCTCAAAAATATTATAAGGCAAAATAAGATTTGATATTATCTCTACTGTAATTATGAGATCTCGAAAACATACTTTTCAATTCTGAAAATACTCTTCCTACAGAAATCGATGGAGGACAATTTTTCAGAATTATAATTGTAATAGAGAAATGTCATTATTTGTACGAAGCTTTCCGACACTGGAGATATATTATAACATTTCAACATACATGGAACAAAGGATACAAAATAGTGTTTATTGTTGCCTACTTATAACTTTATTTATTATTGAAAAAGTTTCCTCCTAGTTTTTTTCAATCACAAAGTCTTTGCTCAAGTCTTGACAACCAATCAGGCATAACAAATCTGCTTCTATATTTATAAGAGAGGCGGCGGCATCCAGCCTGTCTTGTCACATAGTTGTTCTGTTGGGGTTTTTAATACGCTTGAGCTGAGAAAATGAACGTTCACCTGTGTAATTTGTGACCATTAATGTTAAAAAATATAAGCAAGGTAATGCGTACATTTGTGTTCTGAAAGTATTTTATAAAGTTTATCATGACTTAATCTGGTTTTAGCTGTTTTGTTGCACAGAACTTATGGCTCACATATAAGTGAAACTGCTGAAACTCAGCACAGAGATTAGTGTCCAAGTCTTCTTGGTCAGCATCAATTAGCTGTTGAGAACACTGAGAGTATCTTTCACTTTCAGTAGATAAAGTTACATTATTTGCGACATAAATTAGAAAAGAAAATCTGTGTTATTTCTTTGTACACCTTTCCTTTTCTCCTCATCTGAGTTTCTAGTTTGTCAACAATTGTGTAAAAGGTGGTGATGCGAAATTTATCACTGACATTCAGGTCTACGTCTGATACGTCTGAGTGTTTCAGCTGCACTGTAATCAACATCAGGTAGTATTTCCTAGCAGGTGCTTCAAATCTCTCAAAGTCATCTCCTAAGGTGCATAATTGGTCAGCTAATGACCTGTACAGATCTGCATATGTTTTTAAGTTCATGTCCTCATTTTGCAGAACCTGACTTGCTCTATGAAATTTTGGAAAAGATTCATCCCACATGATCCACATAAAAACAAATTCTTGTTGCATTTTATTTCCAGTATTGTCTGCTTTTCTTCTAGTGTCTATCTTTTGTGACTGGTCTTCTACTAAACATTCTAAAGCTTCCGTAATTATAATTATTGATGTTACCATAGCATGTACCTCACATCTGGAGTCAGAGATGGTTTTAACACACTATCATTTCCAAGGCAAATTTTATGAACTTTCTACCGGATGGTTGAGGCTGAAAAAAATGAATAGAGCAAATGGACTCTAGATAAATAATTACTGCCACTTGACAGCAGACAACAGCACTCTGACCTACCAGATTTTGGACAGATAAGAACGATTTCGTTTTCCACAGTTTCCTTATTTCGAAATGTGCCCTACCTTGTGCCCTACCTAAACCTTGTCTGTGAGTTCAGTATGTTAACATAGAGCCTCGGTGAGTAGTGCTTCTTCCATGATGATCAATTACAATAGTATGTCGCCAGTCACTGAACCTCTTTCAACAACATGTGAAGAATAATTGCATTGTGGTGTATCTCAGATGCCGGATGACGTCGTGGGACACATAGTGCCTAAAGCTGGTTGAATGGTTATAATAAAATAAAGCACAAATAATAAAAAAATTCCGCTCTTAGAATATGCCGCTAGGCCTTTCTATGTATCAGAATTCCTTAAACTCAATAACTACAGTATAGTACCCTACTCTGTGGCTGCCCCTTTTCTTGGGGCCCTAAGCACGTGTTTATAACACCAATGGTTAATCTAGGGCTGTGGGCAAGACAAGTATGATTAGCAAAACAGAAAAAGATTTAGAAAGGGACAAATATGTGGATCAAGTCCATACATTGAACAACAAATTAAAATTTATTCCCTTTTTCCCCCTTTCAAATTTTAAGGGTTCCAAACCCAAAAACCCTTAAAATTTTTTTAAAATTAATTGGTTTTTTTTGTAAAAAAAAATTTAGTTTGTTAATTTATTTATTTCCCGGAATTTGGAGTTACTTTTAAACAAATTGGGGGTTTTTTCATGTTAATTCAAAAAATTCCCTGTTTAAAACCCGTAACAAAAATTCAAAAATTCACCGAATTTTCCTTGCATGTTCCCCTGTTTACAATGTTCCCGGTAAAATTTACCTTTGCAAGTTCACCGAATTCAAAAAACCATGTTTTTGTAACACCGGCAAAAAAACACCTGTTTAAAAACAAAATGCAGTTTAAATTAAATTAACCCTTTTCAAAAAAGGTTAATTTAAAAATTACCTTCAAGGGGGTTTACTTGGGAAAATTTCACCTTTTGTTCACCCTTTTAATTTCACCTTATGTTCCCCTGTTAAATTCACCTTAAAATTTTTTTAATGTTTAAAAAATTTTTTGGGTTTAATTAATTCTGTGCATGGGGTTCACTTTTAAAAATTAACCTTGGGGAAGTTTTTTTTCCCCCTTCAAGTTTCACCCGTGAAATTTTTCTTTTTAATGTTAAAAATTTTTTTACCTTTTAAGTTATGTAAATTACCTTTGTTAAAGGGGAATTCCGGGATTTTCCCCCTGTAAAAAACCCCTTTTAAGTTAAAAAAGTTAAATTCTGTTAAAAGTTCAGAATTATTGAGTTTGCCGTTAAATTCCAAAGTTAAATGTTTTTAATATTGAAGTTAAAATGTTTTTAAAACAATTTTGCATGTTATGTAATTAAAACCTTTTCAAGTTAAATGTTTAATTATTTGGAAATTAAAACCGTTAAATTCACCCAAAGTTAAACCTGAATTATTGAGTTAAAACCCGTTAAATTCACCTTTAAAAATTCAAATTTGTAATTAAAACCCTTTATTTCTGTTAAATTCAATTTTATTGGGGTTAAAAAAGTTAAATTCACCCAAAGTTAAACCTGTAATTATTGCTGTTTTTACCTGAAAAATTTTAATTTGGATGTTCAGTTAAATTCACCTTAAAAATTCATGTAATTAATTTTAGGATTTAAAAATGTTAAAAAACCCCTTTTATTGGGGTTAAAATGTTAAATTCACCTTTTTAAAAATTCCCCGGGGAATTAAAACCTTTTTAAGTTAAACCTTTTAATTAACCTTTTCACCTGAAATTCCCCTTTTATTGGGGTTAAAATTGTTAAATTCACCTTGAAAATTCCTTGTAATTAAAACCCTTATTTTCACCTGTTAAAAATTTTAATTTGGAAATTAAAATGTTAAATTCACCCCCGAAAAACCCTTTTAATTAAAATGATTTCACCTGTTAAAAATTTTTAAATTTGGATGTTAAAATGTTAAATTCACCTTGAAAAATTCCCCGAATTATTGGATGTTGTTGTTAAATTTACCTTGAAAAAAGGGGGTTATGTAATTAAAATTCATTTTCAATGTTAAAAATTTTATTAAGTTAGTAATTACCTTTTGCTGTTTTTACCTTTTTAAATTCCCCTTTTATTGGGGTTAAAACCCGTTAAATTCACCTTGAAAAATTGCCTGGAATTATTTATGTTCCCCGTTAAATTCACCTTTAAAAGTTATGTGATTAAAACCTTATTTCACCTGTTAAAAACCAATTGATGTTATGTAAATTCATTCCAAAGTTGTTTTAATTTATTGATGTTAAAATGTTAAATTCCAAAGTTAAATGTAATTTATTGAAATTAAAACCTTTTAAATTCACCTTCAAGTTCCCGTAATTATTTTTTTAAAAGTTTTTTTTCCCGTTTTAATTCACCAAACCATTTTTCACCCCTTTAAAATTTTTTACTTTCTTAATTTTTTTAAAATTACCCTTTTTTTTTTAACAAGTAAATTAAAAAAACTGAAGGGCGGTTTTTAACCAATTTAAAAATTTTAAAAAAATCTCGCAAAAACTTTAAATTTATTTTTCAAAACCCTAAGAATTTAAATTTTTTAAGAAAAACACAAAATTTTTCTTGAAACTAACAAGACAAAAAACAATAAAATTCCTGTTTATTTTTCTTAGTGGAAAAATTAAAAACAAAATTTTCCCCTTTAAATTAAATTGTTTGGTATAAAAACCCGAAATGAACAGAACTGGGTTCTATTTATTTTTTTAATGTTAACTTTTTTTTGAAAAAAAAAGGAAAATAAGAAAACCAAAAGAATTTTAATTTTAAAAACCCTTTTTAGCATATTGGTTTTTTCGGGGGTCCCTGTGTACCTTCACCCAGCACCTCACCTGTAAAATTCACATCTTCACCTGTGCAGTTCACCTTTCACTTTCTCACATCTGTGAACACCCATCACATGTAGTCTCACCATATACCTTCACCTGTAATCTCAATTTTGCATGTTCACCTGTAATTCACCTTGCATGTTCACCTGTAATCCACCTTGCATGTTCACCCACCAATTTGCATGTTCACCTGTATTCACCTTGAAAAGATGTTCAATTGTAATCTAATCCATGTTCACATGTAATTCACCTGCATGTTCACTGTTGTAATTCAATTTTGTATTAGTTCACATGTAATCGCCCTGCATGTTCACTCCGTACCACCTTGCATGTTCACCTGTATCACCTTGCATGTTCACATTGTAGACCACCTTGCATGTTCAATTGTAATTCACCTTGCATGTTCACATGAATTCCACCAGGACAATCACTGTATCCACTCGTATGTTCACCTGTAATTCAATTTTGCATGTTCACCTGTAATTAACATTCCCCTGTAAATTCATTATGCACGTAACATTACGTCAATATAAATTAATAAACAAAACTGAGACGGTGTTACCTGGTCACAGGTTAACATCAACTCGCAAAAACTAATTTAATGTTCACCATGAACAACATATATGAACAACATTAATGTTCACTATGATGAACTTAACATTAGGACAAGAATAATATTCCTATTTACTGCTTTGAGAGAATTAACTAAGAATTATCACCAGTAAATTCCTGTCATACAATATCGTTGTGCATGAACACTGACATGAACACTCGACATGAACAACCTTTGGTATTTTTACGGTGTGAAAAGAAATAAGAACTCAGGTAAGATAGTTAAGTTGTCCTAGTTGTGTTACAGTGGTTGATTTATAGCTCCTGCAAACCTGCCATAACCTTTAGTTTAACTGGTTTTTTACTTTGGTCTGCAGAGGCAGAGTGGACGTAAGAGTCAGGTGAGGAATGTTGAACTGACGTTGAGAAGACGTTGAATCTGAGAAAGACCTGCCCAGCATGGGCCGGTAGGTTTGTTGATATGGTGAGATAACGATGATGAAGTTTCCTGGGAAGGGGTTCACCTATGTTGTAAAAGCAGTTTTTCTGGCTGAAATTGTTGGATTAACATATGAATGATAACTTCAAGATCCTGCGACTCTGAGTGACTTCTTCCCTGCCGATGAATCTTGTGTCTCTGTAGATAATTAAATGGTTGTGGGAATTTCGGTGTAAAACACAGGTGTTCCTCGAGTCGTTTATTCTGCTGGCTGACTGGTGTTCTGAAATAAGTGTTTGAATGTCTCTAGATATTTCGCCCACGTATAATTGATTACAATATTTGCAAGGGATTACATATACCCCGGCAGAGGATTGATGCCTTTGATGGTGGTGGATGTGGGGGTAGATACTGGTAATGTGGTATTGAAAAACATGTTGGAGACGTGTTTGGCAACGGAGTTAATAAGGAGGACTATGTATCTCCTCTGTGTGGTATCTTTTCTGGCGTCTGCAGGCTCTAATGAAGTGACGAGAATAGTGAAGTCTAGAAGGAACATTCTTCCTCAAAGAATTCACTATTACAGATTCGGAGGTCAGGAAGGAAGAAGCTATGATTACACCACGTTTAGTTTTGGTGTTGTGGTGAGAGTACAAGTGTTGTGGTGAGAGTACAAGTGTTGTGGTGAGAGTACAAGTGTTGTGGTGAGAGTACAAGTGTTGTGGTGAGAGTACAAGTGTTGTGGTGAGAGTACAAGTGTTGTGGTGAGAGTACAAGTGTTGTGGTGAGAGTACAAGTGTTGTGGTGAGAGTACAAGTGTTGTGATGAGAGTACAAGTGGAGAAGATCGTGTTAATTGGTCGGTTTTCGGTAGACTTTAAAACGAAACTTTTGCATTATCCTAAACAGCAACAAACCTACTGGCCCATGCTGGGCAGGTCAACTTCAACATTCCCCACGTGACTATGCTTCCTATATATACTCACGTACTCTGCTCAGGTAGATCTGTTTGTGACTTGATACAGCCAACTGTCTGTGTGCGAAACGTTGTCAATAAATGATTGCAATTTTCCCCATGTATGTCAACTTTTCCATCGTGTCGCTATTGTATTCCATTTATCTCCATATTACAAAATAAAATATAATATGTCAAAACATAATATAGCAAAACAACTCTCCCTCCCAAGAAAAAAGAACAATATAAAAGAAGGTAGGAAGCTTGGTGGCCATGTTGGATCATCGGGAGCTAAAGTATGTTGAGTCACTAAGTCAAGTCTCCTGGAATAGTTCTAACATATATTTTTATTGTCATTCAGGCTGATGTTATTTGCGTGAGTAATTATACATAATCAGCTCACAGTAGTTTTGATACATGTTGTTACTATTATGAGATATTAGGCCACAATGTGGCATAAATTAATAGTTTGTACTTCCACTGTCAGTCTCGGAGTTAGTTCTGAGTTGCCAGACCCGGCCACCTGGACCCTAACCTAACCTAACGTTAAATATATTTGAGTCTTGCTCTTCTGAACGGCGTCAATACGTGATGGTTGATGGATCTTACAGACAGGCAAAATTGTCACTATAGTAAAATAGTTAAAAAACTTGGAATCGGTGGGATCAGTTCCATAACTAAAGAATAACTCTTCTGATATACTTAGACAACGATGAGTGATGTCACTGTGAGTCTTAGACAACGATGAGTGATGTCACTGTGAGTCTTAGACAACGATGAGTAATGTCACTGTGAGTCTTAGGCAACGATGGTTTGATGTCACTGAGTTTTAGAAAGTGATATGTGATATCACTGTGAGTTTTATATAATGAAGTGTGATGTCACTCTGGGAATGATGTATGATGTATGTATAAATGTCACTTATGTTTGAACCAGGAACACTGTATACAGAGCAAAGCTACATGTATAAGCTAGGTGTCGCTCAAAATACAGATTATCAGCTCACCTTGTAAATATAAGTTATAGTTGTTTTTTATAATAATAATAATAATAATAATAATAATAATAATAATAATAATATAATAATAATATTAATAATAATAATTACAAACCTAGCTGACATTATTATTATTATTATTATTATTATTATTATTATTATTATTATTATTATTATTATTATTTTTATTTATATAATAGTAGATTTTATTTATGACTAATATACAGTTGTCTACGTACGTAGTAAGTAGAATAGGGCAAAAGTTTGCGACCAGTGGTTTGTCTTTAAGGTCCACCCATCCACTTGTTTGTCATTCTTTCCCCAGGTTCATGTGTCCAGGAGTCCATCTGTGTCCCCTCAGATATTCTCCCTTCCCCACTTCCTATCCTACACTCAGTAATCTTATCTTCCCCAGGTTCATGTGTCCAGGAGTCCATCTGTGTCCCCTCAGATATTCTCCCTTCCCCACTTCCTATCCTACACTCAGTAATCTTATCTTCCCCAGGTTCATGTGTCCAGGAGTCCATCTGTGTCCCCTCAGATATTCTCCTTCCCACTTCCTATCCTACACTCAGTAATCTTATCTTCCCCAGGTTCATGTGTCCAGGAGTCCATCTGTGTCCCCTCAGATATTCTCCCTTCCCCACTTCCTATTCTACACTCAGTAATCTTACCTTACCCAGGTTCATGTGTCCAGGAGTCCATCTGTCTCCCCTCAGATATTCTCCCTTCCCCACTTCCTATTCTACACTCAGTAATCTTACCTTACCCAGGTCCATGTGTCCAAGAGTCCATCTGTGTCCCCTCAGATAGTCTCCCTTCCCCACTTCCTATCCTACACTCAGTAATCTTATCTTCCCCAGGTTCATGTGTCCAGGAGTCCATCTGTGTCCCCTCAGATATTCTCCCTTCCCCACTTCCTATTCTACTCTCCCAGGTCCATGTGTCCAAGAGTCCATCTGTGTCCCCTCAGATATTCTCCCTTCCCCACTTCCTATCCTACACTCAGTAATCTTATCTTCCCCAGGTTCATGTGTCCAGGAGTCCATCTGTGTCCCCTCAGATATTCTCCCTTCCCCACTTCCTGTCCTACACTCAGTAATCTTACCTTACCCAGGTTCATGTGTCCAGGAGTCCATCTGTGTCCCCTCAGATATTCTCCATTCCCCACTTCCCCAAGGTCTGCCTCAACAACCAGTATCCCCCCATCTTTCCCAGGTCCATGTGTCCAGGAGTCCATTTGTCCGCATTCAGATATTCTCCCTTACCCACTTACCCAAGGTATCCTCGCCATTCCCAGGTTCATGTGTCCAGGAATCCATCCGTGGGCCCCCGGATGTCTTCCCTTCCCATGAAGTTCTGGAAATTCTTCTTGATATTTTTTATGCCTTCATGCCTCACCCAGGTCCATGGTTCCAAGTGTTCATCCATACACCCTTCACCACTTCCCTGAGGTCAGCAGTCCCACCCCAGGTCCATGGTTCCAAGTGTTCATCCATACACCCTTCACCACTTCCCTGAGGTCAGCAGTTTTAGCCACCCTTGAAGCACTGTCCATATATGATATTACTACACAAGTGTATTAATATCAGTATACGAAGGTAGATGTTATTACAGAGGAGGACACGCAGAAAATCTGCGCTCTGTAATAACATCCACCTGGACAGACCCGAACGTCGACTACCTGAGACAAGAGAGATCTCTATCCCAGTTAGCCCACCAAGGAGTGGCCACTCAGTGATAATTTGGAACATATATTTATATTTAATATTGTTCCTATGTCAGTTATTAGTTTGTTCAATTATTTAGCTGTGTAAGTGTATTTGTGAACGTTTTTATGTACACAGATTAACGTCGGTGTATGAACTTTGTGTTCCCTTCATGGTAACTGTAATTAATTGTTATCAGTTACCTGTTTTTTCTTGTTAGTGATCTTTTTTTATTTGTATGGTTCGCAAATATTCACAAACGCGCACTCTTCTGTACACTCAATTCTGTATTTGCACATACACATCATTCACACAGACTCACGAATAAAGCAACACACATACAATCCTCTCCTTTCAGTCTTATTAATATGTAAACACAAATACTCACGCACCCACACCTCACACTTTTACATCTGCTCTACTCACACACACACATATGTACACATAAATATGTACATCACGTGTACAAATACCACCACACCTTCAGCAGGCAGTGACGGATTATCACACACCTTCAGGAGACAGTGACGGGTCACCACATCTTCAGGAGACAGTGACGGGTCACCACACCTTCAGGAGACAGTGATAGGTCACCACACACCTTCAGGAGACAGTGACGGGTCACCACACCTTCAGGAGACAGTGATAGGTCACCACACACCTTCAGCAGACAGTGACGGGTCACCATCTGGAAAAGACTTGTGTCAGGACGTAGTTCCTGGTGATTATATTATCATCATTATTATCAACATATTGTGTTTCCCTGTGACAGTTAATGATACAAGTCAGACTGAAAAGTTCTCATAAGTTTCGGTCTCTTATGTGAGGGTTTAATGTATGTATGTATGTACAATTTTTTAAATGTGTTCATGTATTTATGAATATTTGAGAATCTGTATACATGTGAATATACATATATATACTTAAGTGGCTATCATCACCAAGAGTAAGATTAATGTTCACTATGAAGAATGATTAGGCAGCACATATTTAGTACATTTCAGTAAAATATAAAATACTGTCCTGGATAATCCTACTTGTTTAGTGCTTCCCCCTTGATTATAATAATAATATGAAATACTGTACTTTATTCTTAGTTCTAAACTGAGTTTGCTACTTGCTTTTTTACCCTATGAAATTAACTTCATTAACATGAACTTTGTCAGTAGAGTATCTTTGTCTCTGGCTACAGTAATAGATATCAGTTAGAGAAAGTAGATTGTGGGTGAGTCAGCCCGGTAAGGCAGTTGTAAGATAGGTTGTCAGTAAACATGAGGGAACCAGATGCAGGCCTGTGTAAGTCATTGAGGGATGAGTTAGGAAGTTATCACCTGATGCGAGTCATTCAATCAAGTATGAATCATTGAGTCACTAAAAAGTACATTTTGTCCTACAGGGAAGGTCTCCAGGGAGCTACAGTGATCCTGAAGACCCCAGGAGCCGGCTTCCACCTCGCTGCTGCAGGTGTTCACACCGTGTCCCTGGTAAGTGTCCACTCTCCATGGAGATTAGGGGACATTTACAGCCTTTCTGATAATTAAACATGTTCATACTGACAATGGTGATTATTTTATATTCAAGGGTAAGTGCTAAACCTGTAGGTATCATACTGCACATGGGGAATGGGAGGTAATCAGGTTTGTTCCAGGGACTGGGAAGACAAGTACAATTTCCTGAATCAAGAGCCCCCTCACCCATGACTCAGGAAATTAACCCCCGGTTCTTAAGACATGTTGATTAAACTGCTTACATGATTTTTAATACCCAGGACCGTAAGAGCCTCTTTTTCCCTGTGACCTTTCCTCAACAGCGTGGCCACTGCCGCCTCCTGAAGCACTCTATGACCCTGGCATCATATGTTCACCACCGCGGCTACCAGGTCGTTGACACCTTCAACATGACTGCTGCCAGCTATAGACACTATCTCCAAGGAAAGTGTGCCTGTCATTTTCACCAGGTGAGTTGCAGGTACTCCTGAGAAGATTGGAGGATGTAGGAAGCAGTGGGGGTTTGGATAGAGATGAGATCATAGTAATTAGTTTATTTAAAAGCAACTCAGTGAGGTACCAAATAGTCTAGTTCTTTATTATCATCACATTCACGAGGAAGTGCGAGATCTGTGAGGGTCATACATCACCTGGGAAATAAGAGGTAATCAGGTTTGTTCCAAATGGGAGGTTATCTGGGATTCCTTGAAGGTCCAGGTCAGCAGAGAGTGAGAGATTAGAAGGTAGTCATGCTATTGCCATACCATTGGCTGGCTTCAGGGTTTTCAAAACTTTAAGCACAGTTAATGGCCAAGTATTTAGGGTAAACATTGATCAACTAGGCTCTTGTTACCTGTGATTCTCAGGCTCAGCTGTCACACTTCCTTGGATTAATTATTATTAGTATAATCAAGGGAGAAGTGCTGAACCCATAGGATTAAACAGCACCTGTGGGGGTGGGGAAGTGAAAGGCATTCAGGGAACTGGAGCACAGATCCAATTCCCTAGATCAAGAGCCCCTCACAAGTGTCAAGGAACCTCCCTTGAGGGGTCCTTGGATTAAGAGCCCCTCATCGACATAAAGGCATCCTTGAGGGGTTGGCAGGGATACACAGGAATGGGTAAAAGGCACTCAAACATTGAATGATAATACCAGTAGGCTAGTGGTGTCACTTCCTTCAACTGTGGTACAAGTTACGGTACTAGAATGATAATACCAGTAGACTAGTGGTGTCACTTCCTTCAACTGTGGTACAAGTTACGGTACTAGAATGATAATACCAGTAGGCTAGGGGTGTCACTTCCTTCAACTGTCATACAAGTTATGGTACTAGAATGATAATACCAGTAGTGGTACTTCCTTCCTCCAGTATAGTGTCGTGGCTTTACCTCTGCCGTGTATCAGGTAAAGTTAATTATTTGCATTACATCAAGGGATTTAATGTTTTTGTTGTTATTGTTGCTGTTGTATTGTTATTGTTATTATTGTTGTTATTACAATTAGAAAAATTTATAGCAGAGAGGTAGCAAAAAATATTACAATTACTACAAATTTTAAGTGTTTATTAATACTTTAAACTGATTTAGTGATCTTAAGTTACTTTGGAGTTCTTGAGTAGTTTCAAACTGCTTCTATGACTTCAGGCTAAGAAATATTTTAAGAGATGGTTAAGAAATTGAAGTAGATGGACGAATTGTTTTTATGTGGTATACCATAGTATTGGTATAGCGTAGTATTGGTATAGCATAGTATTGGTATAGCGTAGTATTGGTATAGCATAGTATTGGTATAGCATAGTATTGGTATAGCATAGTATTGGTATAGCATAGTATTGGTATAGCGTAGTATTGGTATAGCGTAGTATTGGTATAGCGTAGTATTGGTATAGCGTAGTATTGGTATAGCATAGTATTGGTATAGCATAGTATTGGTATAGCATAGTATTGGTATAGCGTAGTATTGGTATAGCGTAGTATTGGTATAGCGTAGTATTGGTATAGCGTAGTATTGGTATAGCGTAGTATTGGTATATGAAGTATTGGTATAGCGTAGTATTGGTATAGCTATATTGGTATAGCATAGATTGGTATAGCATAGTATTGGTATAGTAGTATTGGTATAGCATAGTATTGGTATAGTATAGATTGGTATAGCATAGTATTGGTATAGCGTAGTATTGGTATAGCATAGTATTGGTATAGCGTAGTATTGGTATAGCGTAGTATTGGTATAGTGAAGTATTGGTATAGCGTAGTATTGGTATAGCGTAGTATTGGTATAGTGAAGTATTGGTATAGCGTAGTATTGGTATAGTTACGTTTGGGAGATACGGAGATCTTGGGGCCCTTTATGAACATTGCAATTGTGCATAGGGTGAGGTGGACACGAGGGATGTCGAATAGAGTTGTGTGCCTTGTGTTGTGCCTTGTGTTGTGCCTTGTGTTGTGCCTTGTGTTGTGCCTGTGTGTTGTGCCTGTGTGTTCTGTTGTAGCTATCAAGAGAAGTTTGAGATGAGAGTATATAATGGAGTTTTGGACTTGGAACGACCAAAGCATTGCTAAGATGGGGAAGGAAGAAGGAAGGGGAAGGATGGAAATACTGGAAAAGGATGGGATGGTGGAGGAGAGGAGGGTAGGAAAGATCAGTGGCCCAACCACTGTGGAGCAAGTGGTACTGATGTACTGCAGGTGTTGATAGGGAGGAATAGGGAATGTGGTATATGGCTCCCAGGAGGGGGCGATGAGGCGGCGTCAGCAGGCAGGAAAGGCTGAGAAGGCAGCCACAGGAACGAACTTCAGTGTGTTGGCGATGAGATTATGGAAGTAGGTCTCCGTTGTTGATTGTGTTGAATTTCGTTCTTGAGAGATGATGCACTTCAAGTAGGTGGTCGCTGGTCTGTTTAGCGAGGTGGTTGAGGACTGCATCGATGGTTTTCTTTTCTGTAAGACAGACGGACTTGACAGTCGTGTCATGGAGTCGTTGGATAAGTTCATGGGCAAACATTGTGTCATTAAACTGTCGAGTGGTGTAGAACTTGACTCCCTTTACATAAAACAGGTTGTAAGAGTCAGGGGAGAGTGGTGATTGGTTCGTAGCAGCAGAGGTGGTGGAAGGCGAGGTCGGTGATTGGTTCTTGGCAGTAGCAGTTGGAGACTTCTCATTGGTGGAAGGTGACTGTGTCTCGTCATTGGTCTGAACGGAGGTGACGTCATTGGTGGTTGAATGTGGTGGCGGTGGTGGTGGTGGGGCTGCTTGAGAGTGACTTGTAGGTGGCACAGTGACAACGGGATGCGAGTTGTTGTTGAGAATTTGAGAAGATGGTGGAGAAGCTGGGAAGGTGAAGTCTGGCATGTTGTTTAATTTGAAGAGGTCATTAATGGATTGTTGAAAGTCCCAGGAACAGCAACGTTATGCATGTGAGCATAGATCATACAGTAGTAGATTGTAATTGGGTCACAGTCAGGTGCGATGTTGGTAGTGGAAGGTTGAGTAGAAGCTTGGAGGATTTTTGTTGTGGTAGCTTGCAATTTAGCAGTAGCAGCACAGGTGGGTGATCTGGAAGAGGACCTTTTTTTTTTGCTGCTTCTTGAGTCTTCTTCATAATATATTTTCGAGTGGGACACTTAGCAGCTAGAGTGTGATGATCGTTGCTTTTGCAGTTCAGGCAAGTTGGTGGTGGTGGAACAGAGGCGGTTCATGCTCGAAAATCATGTCCTTCACTACTACATGTTGTGCAAAACTTCTTTCCTT
>WNWK01035919.1:0-19481 GCA_009830355.1 Cherax destructor | reverse complement strand
CATAAAAGAGCCTAAAATCTGGAACTCCTGCCTGAAAACTCTAGAACTGCAGACACAACCTCCATTTTCAAAAGCACCGTTAAAAAACATCTTATCTCACGCACCCAACCGGTAGTTAACCACATGAAAACTACTTTATCTTGCACTTATCCACAGCAAAATACACTTATTGATATCTGTGATTCCCCTTAATTTGCACATGACTAACCAAAATTCAAATACAACTATTGCTTCATAATTCTTAAGCTGGTCAAAAGTTTGCCTAAGACACTCCAATATAGAAACGGTATTATGCCAATACATCACCTTTACCATTAATATATAAACTATTTTTTAAATTCTTAAACTAATTGTTAAATTCTTAAATGTTTGAATTTCAGTACCTCAATTTTGTAAACCTAGTTAATCACTACAATTACCTAACCTTACTATCTGTATAATCATTGTGTCACTATTGAGGAAGACCTATCATAAGACTGCCTGAAAAGCCTAGGCATACCTAGGCATATTATTGGCCATCTTGTAATATCTACTTCATAAAATGTATAATAATATAAGATAAGTACACCCCACTTTGTAATATTACTAGAAATAAAGAATTTGAATTTGAATAAGCAGTATCGAGCCCGACTTCTCGATGGTACGAGGAACATTTGTTGCCCAAGGCTCGGCGAGGAAAGAATAGGAACAAAAGTTTCTTTATAAATAGAGATAGAAACTTGAAAGTTTCCGATTAGGTCAGTGGGCCCCCTTGCCAAACCCTAGCAAAGCGGGACCCCACACCCCACCTGAGTACAGTAACCGGCTTCCCACAAAGACCGTTAAATAATTATCCGCAGAGCGGAAAAATGGAGCTGGCTAAAAGTAAGCCGATGAACAGGTGCCCCTCCTGTATGTTTATGGAGCAACTTGCAATGTGAACAGACTGACTGATGTTGTAGTGGCCAGGCTTAGGCTTGGCTACAAGTACTTCAGGCAGTTTGGGAGACACAGATGATGATCAAACTAAATGTAAATTATGTGATCAGGCATATGGTCACTGTCTTGAACACTATGTGCTTAATTATCCACTTTTTGAGGAATATAGAGATAGACAGTATAATAACCTATGTGACATGTCAAGATATCTTATTCATGAAATAAGATACCAAGTGTACTAAGCAAACTTCCTAAATTTGCTTGTAACAGATAATTGAAATGTAGATATAAATCCAAATGTACAACTGTTAACCCCTTTGGGGCCTAGTGCCTAGGCCTTTTGTGTATCCATATGCTCTTGCGCTACCGTCCACAGGATGGATATGGGGTGCACAATAAACTAGCCACTTCGGTGGCAAAATCTAAAAATCTTCCACCTGAGGTTCCCAGCAGCCGTGTGATGGCCTAATCAAGACCCACATAACACTAACATATGTGGATACCCAGAATGATAAAAATCAACTGCAGAAATCACCCAAAATACGCAAATCACCAACTAATAGGACTCATGTTATCACCACCTGCCCCGCTGCCACTGAAGTGATACTCCACAACATTCACCCATTCCCCATCGCCTACTATTCATCTGAAGCCACGGTCAATGGCCAAGGGTCAGAGCAACGAAAGAAGATCCAGTAACCAGCCAAGGACTCCTAACATCACAGGTTAGAGCAGCAATACTACAAGGAAAACTTCTCGTACTGCCAGCCAGGACTCAACCCCAAACACCTGCACCATCACAACACCCGCCAGACAACAATAATGGCCGCCGCCACAGTCCAAGATAACTCTTTCCATGGATTTGATGTTAAGAAGATTACTGACCCAGAGATAGCTAAACTCCTTATGATCCAGAACCAAACAATCACCAAGCTTACCAGGAAATGCAGGAGCTTAAAACCTCCAACACACACTACCTCATCAAGATCACAACTCTGGAAGACAAACTAAGCACTCTAGAAAACTAAGCAAGTAAATGAGTTTATTCAGGTATACACAAATACAGTTACATAGATTATCATACATAGCAGCATATGTGTACCTGGAGTCTACCTGGAGACAGTTCCAGGGGTCAACGCCCCTGCAGCCCGGTCTGTGACCAGCCCTCATGTTGGATCAGAGCCTGGTCAACCAGGCTGTTACTGCTGGCCGCACGCAGTCCAACGTACGAACCACAGCCTGGCTGATCAGGCACCGACTTTAGGTGCCTGTCCAGTGCCTGCTTGAAGACAGCCAGGGGTCTATTGGTAATCCCCCTTATGTATGCTGGGAGGCAGTTGAACAGTCTTGGGCCCCTGACACTTATTGTGTTGTCTCTCAACGTGCTAGTGGTACCCCTGCTTTTCATTGGGGGGATGTTGCATCGTCTGCCGAGTCTTTTGCTTTCGTAGGGAGTGACACTCGTGTGCAAGTTTGGTACTAATCCCTCTAGGATTTTCCAAGTGTATATAATAATGTATCTTTCCCGCCTGCGTTCCAGGGAGTACAAGTTAAGGAACTTCAAACGTTCCCAGTAGTTCAGGTGGTTTATCACAGTTATGCGTGCGGTGAAGGTTCTCTGTACATTTTCTAGGTCAGCAATTTCACCTGCCTTGAAAGGTGCAGTTAGTGTGCAGCAATATTCCAGCCTAGATAGAACAAGCGACCTGAAAAGTGTCAACATGGGCTTGGCATCCCTGGTTTTGAAGGTTCGCATTATCCATCCTGTCATTTTTCTGGCAGATGCGATTGCTACAGTGTTATGGTCCTTGAAGGTGAGATCCTCTGTCATGATCACTCCCAGGTCTTTGACGTTAGTTTTTCGCTCTATTGTGTGGTTGGAATTTGTTTTATACTCCGATGAGATTTTAATTTCTTCACGTTTTCCATATCGGAGTAATTGAAACTTCTCATCATTGAACTTCATATTGTTTTCTGCAGCCCATTTAAAGATTTGGTTTATGTCTGCTTGGAGTCTTGCAGTGTCTTCAACGGTGGACACTGTCATACAGATTCGGGTGTCATCTGCAAAGGAAGACACGGCACTGTGGCTGATATCCCTGTCTATGTCTGATATGAGGATGAGGAACAGGATGGGAGCGAGTACTGTGCCTTGTGGAACAGAGCTTTTCACTGTAGCCGCCTCAGACTTTACTCTGTTGACTACTACTCTTTGTGTTCTACTTGTTAGGAAATTATAGATCCATCTACCAACTTTTCCTGTTATTCCTTTATCACGCATTTTGTGTGCTATCACACCATGGTCACACTTATCAATGGCTTTTGCAAAGTCTGTGTATATAACATCTGCATTCTGTTTGTCTTGTAGAGCATCCAGGACCTTGTCGTAGTGGTCCAGTAGTTGGGACAGACAGGAGCGACCTGCTCTAAACCCATGCTGCCCTGGGTTGTGTAATTGATGGTTGTCTAGATGAGTGGCGATCTTGCTTCTTAGAACCCTTTCAAAGATTTTTATGATATGGGACGTTAGCGCTATTGGTCTGTAGTTCTTTGCTATTGCTTTACTGCCGCCTTTGTGGAGTGGGGCTATGTCTGTTGTTTTTAGTAACTGCGGGACGACCCCAGTGTCCATGCTTCCTCTCCATAGGATGTTAAAAGCACGTGATAGGGGCTTCTTGCAGTTCTTGATGAACACGGAGTTCCATGAGTCAGGGCCTGGAGCGGAGTGCATGGGCATGTCATTTATCGCCTTTTCAAAGTCATGTGGCGTCAGGGTAATGTCAGATAGGCTTGCGTCTACCAGGTTCTGTGGCACTCTTATAAAAAAATAATTTAGGTCTTCAACTTTCAGTCTGGTTATCGGCTCGCTAAAAACTGAGTCATACTGGGACTTTAGTAACTCACTCATTTCCTTGCTGTCATCTGTGTAGGACCCATCTCGTTTTAGCAGGGGCCCAATACTGGATGTTGTTTTCGACTTTGATTTGGCATAAGAAAAGAAATACTTTGGGTTTCTTTCAATTTCATTTATGGCTTTTAGTTCTTCCTGCGTTTCTTGATTCCTGTAAGATTCCTTTAGTTTTAATTCGATGTTTGCTATTTCTCTGACCAGTGCCTCCCTACGTATTTCAGATATATTGGCCTCTTGTAGCCGCTCTGAGAACATATGCTGCTATGTATGATAATCACCCACACCCAGTCCGTGGACACCATCAACACTCTAAAAGACCAAGTCACCCAACTGAATAAGAACATCATAGAAGAAAGATCACGAGTGGATCTACAACTCACCGATGGCATCAACAACTTCCAAGACCATAATGACCATTCTCCACCTGACTAAATCCTATAAATACTCATGTTTCTGTTATCCAGGTAGATCTGTTTGTGACTTGATAAAGCCCACTGCGTGGGCAAAACGTTGTCAATAAAGGATCACATTATACTGCTTATGTGTTTATTTTTCCATCTCCCATCTACAGTCACCCAAGAGACATGCATGGAGGCCACCCTACAACTTTTCAAGGACCACCTTAGCCTAAACATACGTAGTGATGAACTAAAAGATTGCAAACTGATGGGCTACCAAGCAGGAAAAAACAGTGCTATTAAAATTCAATACCAGCATGCAAAGAAATAACCTACTAAAAACATCCATAGCTATGAAATCAGATGTATATGTCAATGAATGCCTTACCAAAACAAGACAAAACCTCCTTTATCGACTAAGAAAATTACGCAATGCCCAAAAAATCCATCAGTGCTTTGTGAGGGACGGTAAAATCGCAGTTAGGAAACAGCCCACTGGGAAGAGGTACTTCATCTCTACAGAATATGAACTAAAAACATTCCTGAGTGAGGCTGGGTTAACAGAAATGTAGTTTATACCCCACGTTCCACGATTAGTGTTATGAATCATCCTGTAACATTTATATACTACCATAAATTTTGTTCCCTAAAAATTCTGATACCCCCTTACTACTTTTGAATTTTCACTTTTGTATTCAATTACCATTCTACCTCATAGTCTTAATTCTAAATTTCACTTTATATTCATTCTACCTCATAGTCTTAATTTGTATTTAATAACTACAAATCCTCTTTATTATTATTATTACTTCTACTTTACCATATATTTACAACTTACCACATCATTGCCCCCCAATTCTATCTTAACCTGTTATTGTCCTACCTTGTTTTAGACTTTATTGCCCAACCTTGTCTTATACTTTTATTTTTATTAACCTATTATTGCCAAATATTCAAGCTTTATTGCCCAATTTTATTTTAAAATTATTATTGCCCTATATTTTATTTTATACTCCATTGCCCAATCTTATTTTATACTTTTATTTTTATTAACCTACTATTGCCAAATATCGCAGCTTTCATATTCAGCTACAACTCTACCTCATAGTCTAATTTTTTTTATATCAACAAATCTCTCTTAATCATTTCAAATACTTTATTATATATTTGTAATTTACCACATCATTGCCCTATCTTAATCAATATTACTTAATCAATATTACCTGTGGCAAATATTCCATTTTACTTTTTTTTAATATCTATTGTATACCATCTTACTATCAAATCACTTACACCCAAATCATTGCCTTTCTTTTATTTTTTTATTATACTTTTGTATAAACCTGTGTTATACCTTTATATATACAAGTCTGCAACTATTCCTTAGTGCAATTACAAGTGACATTCTGGTGCTACTTCATTTTATAATTGTATCTTAGTTAATATCTAGTTTTACCTTATCTCATTCAAGCTTAATACCAATACCTAATTTTATTTTATAATTGTATCCTAGTTAATATCTAGTTTTACTTTACCAATACCAAACTCATTGGTGAAACTTTATTTTGTAATTTAATCTTAGTAGTTTAAATCTAATTTTTTATTTTTTTTTCATTCTAGCTTAATACATATTCAATACCAATTCCATTATGTTTATTTGCTACTATACTCTATTTGACCAATGTGCATTAGCTATATACTTGTCAAAACATCCCCTTATTATATCACTATACATGATATAATAAAATCACTATTTAACCTAAATGATGAATGATCACATCGACCCTGATCTAAACCTATATTATCTAACACCCAATCAAAATTTACTGGAAAGTAACTGCCTCTATTACACAGCATCACAAGCCAACACTGTCCTAAATACTGTTAGTTAAGAACTAACAGTTCTTAACTACAACATCCGATCCTTAAACAAACACTATGATGACCTCCTTGCCCTCCTTGATTCCCTAAAGACAACATTCACATGTATTGTTCTTACTGAAACCTGGCTTAAGCAGGATACAATAGATATCTACTCGCTACCAGGATACACAGCAATACACAACTGCAGACCACACCAAGTTGGAGGTGGTATTGCAATCTATTACTCTAATGAAATATCCTGTTGTAACACCACTTGCTATAGTGATGAATATGGAGAATATATTTTTGCTAATTTTACTGCACAAAACCTTAAGACTCCGATAACAATCAGGGCCATTTACCGGATGCCTCATACAAACATCCCAAATGAACAACCAAATGAATAAGCACCACCTTATCTTAGCTGGAGACTTCAACATCAACCTTGGCCTACCAGATGACCAGCCAGTAACTGATTTCATCAACAATATGAACAACACACTTCTCATACCAACAATAACAAAACCAACCAGGCTTACTGAGACGAGTGCAACCATAATCGACCATATATGGACCAATATCCTAGCCCCCTTAAATCCGGGATAATAACAGACAGCACTACAGACCACTACCCCACCTTCCTCTTAACAAACATTAGTAAACCACCTCTAGAATACACCAAAGTTTCATTTAGACTCCATGAAGACGCCTCAATAAATAACTTCACAGCAGAGTTAGAGACCGTTGACTGGGCTATAGAATTCCCCAACGCCAAGGGTATCGATGATTGGAGAGACAATTTTCTTAATAAATTACTTAGACTATACAACAAACATTGTCCTATAAAAATGAAACAGATTACGAATAAATGGCTAGGTTGCCCATGGCTAACTAACAGCTTACTAAAATCCATTAACAAGAAACATCAATATGAGAAGCAATATAGACGGGGATTCATACATAAGGAGTTTGTTAAACACTATTCATCAGTTCTCACCAAACTAATAAAAAAAGCCAAACAATTGTACTACTCCAGCAGATTCACTGAAACAAGAAGAGATATAAAAAAGACCTGGAAAACACTCTCACAGATTATGGGCACCCACAAACTGAAAAAAAACTATGGATATTGTCCTAACTAAACCAAACGAAACACCACTACAGCCTATTGATACAGTAAACAAGATAAATGACTTCTTCTCAACCATAGGAACAAATCTTGCCAGTAAAATCCCAGATACCAACGCCGGAGCAAGTGATTACCTAGATGGGAATTTCCCATCCTGCTTCTATCTTGCACCTACTGAACCCACTGAAGTCACCATGATAATCAAGTCACTTAAAAATAAATCAGGGAATCTGTCTCAAGTCCGACCATTATTATACAAACGAGCCGCTCATGTCTTTCACATGCTATTTCATTAATTTTTAACAAATCACTAGAAACTTTTTTTTTATATTTTATTAAAAGAAGACTTATTATTACATACACTAAATATTAATAACAATGCCTCAGGCGAGACACAATAATTGTACAAGTTACAAAAATTTATACACGTGTCACATGACACAAAATTCAACCTTACACAATTGTAAAATTCACATGCATAATATAATGGTCCAGCACACCCCAATAACTTTTAACACTTGATGAGGTGTTTCTGCATCAGATATGGCAAAATTACATATAAAACCCTCTTACAAAACTTATAAATGCTATACATAGTGCATTTTAGAAAATCCTTACCTAATATACATAGAACTAGTAAACTTACACAAGTACATTTTACTTTAAGAACAAGTTTACGTTATACAAGGCAATCAGGCCGTCGTGGCCGTCCATACACAGGTTAAAAGTAAGAAACTCCCTCTACCATATAAAAAAGGAAATACAAAATACCCCTAACAATTAAATTACTAAATTTGCACTGACTTTGCACTGAGGCGACTGGTTCTCACGCCCTACACTTCGTGCAGAGCCGATTGCATTACCATAATGCACAATGCCACCATATACCCATTACATCTCAGTGCCACGTATGAACCTTGTTTCCCAATGATATCCAGCACGTGATATACTGGTTGTTCACCCTGTGCCAACCAAGGTGCTTCCCACCTGCGCCATTTCAAGTTTTTTTTTTTTTTCCATCGTCTCACAACGATGATGTTGAAAACCTCAAACCTAACTTGACCAATATTCATAAATTATACTCAAACCAACAAAACAAAGATTACAAAAATAACATAAGTTGGATAAAGGCTGTTAAACATCAATAACCACCATCAAAACAAAGGAAACACTGCCACAACCTCAGGTAACCTATGCCCCCATACACCTTAAAACCCACTCTCAAAACCCAATCACTATCACTACCCCCCCCCACACTAACCCACCTCCATCCACACAACCTCTACCCCACTAAGACGTCCCTCCCCCTAACTTTCCTCAAAAAACTAACCCTCCCCCCTACCCATCCCTTCCCAACCTACGTAACCCACCCACTGTCATATCTCTATAAACCTCCGGAAAACTCTGTCTCCAACTTCTACCGTAAATTACTTCATTCCTATTTTTCGTTTTAACAAATACCGCAGCTAGAACCTTGACCAGCACTACCCCTTCCACCTCTCTCATGCACCATATATTATACAAATAGTCTAACATAATGTATGTTATAGCCCTACGTACGCCTTCCGAAAATTCACTCAGCTCTAAACTCAGAGCACGTAACCCGATACTTTCCCCTATCCATCCCAATACCCTGTGCAACCATAATGTTACCAACTCTTACAAAATACACCGCATGAAATGCCGTCTCATATTCCCCACACTTCGAACAAACCCCATCTCTTGCAAACCCCATAATAAACAGTTGCCCCCGTAGCCAATATGCCGTGCAAAACCTATAACCCAATTCCCTAACTCTGGAGCCACCTTGACTTTGTTCAACCAACCCCAAATACTTTTCCACCCATATAAGGAAACAATGCCTCCCTTGCAACACCACCTCATTATTACTAATCCTATCCAACCTACGTAACTTAACCTTAGCAGGTTCACGTACCTCTAACAGAAACCTAATGACCTTCTGCACTCTACTAGCTCTTTGCCCCTCCACCATTTCCTCACTTCCTTCATTACCCCCTATTTTCCTACCCCCTACCTCCCATCAGCAAAAACTCTTGCTTCAGAAAACACTTCTCAGGCGCCTTCTCAAAGGAACCAAACCCAAACCTCCCCACTTCACTCTCGTTTCTACCACCTCCCTACTTAACCAATGTCTACCCCTCCCCCATATAAAACTCAAAACACCTTTTTCCAGTCTACGCACGTCTTCCTCAACTAGAGGAAAAACTCCCACTCTGAACCAAAGTTTACTATAAATCAGAACATTAATCACTACCACCCTTTGCAATAAAGTAATTTCCTTGGAACCCCAACCCCTCATCCTACCTAAAGCCCTATCCACTACCCCCTTCGAATTCTCCTCCCTGGCCCTCCCTAAATCATTACTAAAAATTACACCACAAACCTGCAAAACACGAACACATGACCAACCTCTCTCTCCCCAACGTTCCCCCACCCACCCTCCCACCTCTAGCAACAAGGACTTACGTTTATTCACTTCCATACCTGTTAACATACTAAACCTCACCACTATCTCACCTACCCACCTCAGACTTTCTACAGATGTAACTAACAGATTTGTGTCATCAACATAACCTATGACCTCTGCCCCTACACGCTTCCCTCCCTGTGCCCCTTCCCCTTCTCCACTAACCTATAAACGTGGTGTAAAATAGCAAATAATAATTGAGACAACGGACAACCCTGACGTATACCCTTTTCCATCCTAATTTCCCACCCTAACCGTCCATTTATCTGCATCCTCATTACCGCATTCTCATACAATTTCTTTACCCAACCCACCACCTCACCCCCAAAACCCATGCGCATCATGACATCAAATAATACCTTCCTATTAACCCTATCATACGCCGTAGCCCAATCCAGACCTAACACCCCTCCCTCAGTACATTCTTCAATAAAACCCTTAATCCTTCTGTGCCCATGTCTCATACTCCTACCCGGTATACCATATTGTCCCCGTGTAACCAAATCCCCATTCTCCTCCTCAACCTGTTTGCCAAAATCTTTGCATAAATCTTATAATCTGTACTCATCAACATTATTACCCTATAATCATGAAAACTTCTCGCACCCTCCCTCTTTGGCACCAATACCCCACCCCGTCCTTACCATTTCCTCCATTACCCCTTCCCTTCATATCATTAAACACTTTCACCAACACAACTCTCAACACATCCCAATACTGCACATATAACTCCCCAGGTAACCCATCTATCCCAGGCGTTTTCCCCATCCTGAGACCTTTAACCGCTCCCACACTTCCTCCTCCGTTATAACTCCTCTAACTCTTCCCTTTCCTCCTCTGTCACTCTCTCCACTAATATGTTCCAAAATTCCCTCTTCCCCTTTCAATTCCTCAGTTTCCTCATATTTTTCCCAAACCACACTTCCCCATACCCTCCCATTGCTTCGTGGTTTTTAACACACTCCCAACATCATACCCCCATACCCTCATCTACCTCAATTGCACCAATCGTCATTACCTCCTTCGTTTCCTAAACCTTCTCAGCACAACTGCAGACACTTTATCTCCCATAATACCTCTTCCATACCACTTCTCAACCTCAGCGCCTGAAACCTCTCATTCTGTAACTCCTGCAATGCCGCCCTCACCCCTTCCCTTTCCTCACCCCTACCAGCCCCCCCACTCCCCCTAGACCCTGCAACAAACTCTCCAAATACCTTTGATACCCAAACCTAAATCGTGCATCTTCCTGCCCAGTCTCATAAAAATCCTTTATGGCTGGTTTTCCTCTATCATTCCACCACTTCGCAACCCCCATAATACCCCTACCCCTCCCCACACCCCTCCACCAACCCTCAAAATTCATCTCCCCTCCTAACCTACTCAGCAAACTAACATTTAACTTCCAATAACTCCCATATACCCGCACCGCACCCTCCCATCCCAGTTGTGCTAACACACCTTTATGATCAGAGAACCCCACATCAACACACTCCACCTTCTCCACTACCACCGCTTTCGTAACATATATTCTATCTAACCTCGCTGCATGTCACCCCTACAATGTATATTCCACTAATTCATTCCCACCTACCACGTCCACCACACCCACCGCATTAAATACCTCCCTCAGTATTTTCAATACTGGCGTTGAACCCCTCGGTTCCACATCCTTTACACGTATAACACTATTCCAGTCACCCCCAATTACGGTTACTTGAGGTAATCCCCGGAAGGCGTATATCAATTCTGACCTCACAAAATCCTCCTTTACTTTTAAACTCTGCACCGCTGGCAAATAAACCCCCAGGAAACAAACTTGCACTACACCCCACCTACCATCCACCCTAACAACCCTACCCCTCCCTCCCACCTCCCATGAACCTAAAGTAAAAGGACACCCCTCCCTCACACCTACACCCACTCCCCCTTTTAATAAATCCGTCCTACCCACAAATAACCTATAACCCTTTAAAGCAAACTCCTCCCCACTCCTAAAATTGTGTTCCTGAAAAAACACAATGTCTACATGAAGCCTACTTAATGTAACCTCGACCCATTTCTTTTTAACCTCCTGACGAAGGCCATTCATATTCATGCTAATACACTTGAAAGTAGAGACATAGGTTTCCCCTTCCTTTGCGGCAGTGTACCTTCACCTTTACTATTCCTTACAGCCTGTAAACCACCCTTTTTCTTTCCAACTGCTGTTGCTGACACTCCAGTACAACTCCTCTCCCTCACCCCCCCCCTTTACCCTTCACCACTTCTGTCCAAGCCTTTTTCCCCGTGCGCTGTCCCGGTGTTATGATGTCATTTTCTGCCTCTTCCCCTGATCTCTTCCGAGATTCACTCTTATCCATCTCTACTCCTCTTCCTCACACTGTTGATGTATCTCCACTTCAACCCTCACCTCCGTTGCCTCTTCTCCCCACTCGCTGTCTCGCAATAGGCAGGTGCACCCTGTCTATCAGCCTGTCTCCAATGTCGCTCTGCATCAAATCTAAATCCTCACCACCAATAATCTCACCCAAGTCTCTCAGTATTGCTTCATCAATACCCTCACTTACCCCACTCTCATGTACACTCTCATGTTCCATGTCATTAGCCACGTCTTCACCACCTGTCAACTCACTGTCAACCCTCTCTTCCGCTTTGTCCACCTCCTCACTCCATTGGGTGACTTCCAAACCAACATTCTGCACACTTGCAGGTTCCTCAACAGCTCCTTCCGTCCCATGCTCATTATCCACCGTTCTCTTCACTGTCTCTTCTTTGTTCCTCACCACTTCCTTACGTCTCTCACAAACGGCTGCATAATGTCCAGATTGTCCACATAACCTGCAAGTTTTCACTTGCCCCTGGTAATGAACATAAATCTGTGTGCGAAAACAATCCATTAGCACATAAGACGGTATGGGTTTCCTCAAACTCATTTTTACTGAGTATGACCCCTCCAGCAAACCAGCGTATGGCCCCTGCGCCCATCTTCCTATATTTACAGCATGAATGACACCATATTCTTTCATTACGTCACGTATATCTTGAGAGCACGCCTCAAATGGTATGTTATGAAGTTTTACCCACTTGTATACTGTCGAGACGTCACGTAGACAAACCTCTACTCCCATGTTGACCACCATCTTCTTGTCCTGGTAGACATCCACCACACGTCGATACTCCTCAGTGCTTGCAAATTTCACAAAGACTCGTCGTATCCCATTCATGGCCACTCCATAAAGGTCCTCGTAAGATACGCCGTAGATGTCACGTAGAATAGCTGTCAATAAAACGTCAGCATTCGCTGGTAGAATCGTTCCCTTCAGTAGTTCAATACATAAGTATTGACTCGTCGTCGATAGTTGTCAGTCATCTTGTTTGAAAAACAAGTCTCAGTTTGCCACCGCTAGGGTAGAGCCAGCACGTCCGCTCACCACCAGAGCTGGACGCGGAATCAATCACTAGAAACTAGCACTTTCTCGACACTACTCAAAACAGCAAGGGTTACACCAATACACAAAGGTGGTGACCCCACAGACGTAAACAACTATAGGCCTATATCAAATCTACCGTTGCTATCCAAAATCTTCGAGAAACTTGTGCACAAGAGATTATACTCGTTTATAACGACACAAAGCATACTCAACCCTGCCAATTTGGCTTCAGGAAAAAAAAAGCACTAACGATGCAATCGTAAAAATGATAGACCTGCTTTACACAGCACTGGAAAATAAGGAATATCCATTAGGACTTTTTATTGACCTAAGGAAAGCTTTCGACACAGTAAACCATGGCATCCTACTCCACAAACTTGACCACTATGGAATAAGAGGTCATGCACTTGCATACTTCAAATCCTACCTCACTAATAGGTACCAGTATGTCACCATTAAAGACACATCCTCCTCGACACGACCCATTGATACCGGAGTACCGCAGGAAGTGTCCTTGGTCCCCTGCTCTTCCTCTTATACATCAATGATCTTCCCAATGTATCACAACACCTTAAACCAATACTCTTGCTGACGACACAACTTATGTCATCTCCCACAAACCTAGTATTAAGTCTGCCCGAAATGTCTAGCATGCCCAGGCATGCTAGGCATGCTAACGGCTATCTTTGTAATTATAGTCCTTAGTCCTTAAAATGTAAAACACACATTGTAATTTTTACAGAGAAATAAATCAATTTGAATTTGAATTTGAATTTGAGAGAGATGTCCACACCGAAGAAGGCTGGGGCAGAAGTCCCCCTGATGCCGCCACTCATGTTGTTGCTGTTGTTGTGGGTAATAGGGCCACTGACAGCTACGTCGTATCGAACCCGACCTTCCAGTGTCCGGGAAACAAACCTTGACCAAAGTGGAAGGAAGATGTAAGTTTCTTCATGTACAGGTACACAAATATAGTTACATAAATTATCATACATAGCAGCATATGTGTAGATTATTTAGGATAACCCAAAATAGTGAAAGTAACAGGTGACTAATGGCTGTATGTATTATATGACCTCACTTCACTCTGAAGCCAGTAAGAAGGCGCAGGTACAGTCCAGGATCTCTGACAGTCTGGAGGGTCAGACCTCTCCCCACTGAGGACACGTAGGGTCAAAGACTGCACCTCGAGTGTGCCCAAGGCCGCACTGAGGAGAGTAGTAGAAAGTGCTCCACTGCCTTCAGTCAACTTCGGGAATAGAATTTATAGTCTATAGTATCACCTCTACTCTTCCCTGATGTGTCATCGTGTGAAAATAACACCTACCAGATTTACGGTAAATGGCGCCTCCAAGCATGCTCTTGCAGCTACCCTTAAAAGCAGCCTGCAAGTCAAGTTCTCCAGCATTGTCTCCCACAAAAACGCCTTCTTATTTGCCTTCACCAGTGGCCTGGTGGTGGCTAAAGCCTCGCTTCACACAGGAGGGCCCGGGTCTGATTCCCGGCGGGGTGGAAACATTTCGACGTGTTTACTGGTGTGGGTCGCATCCTGGGGGACAAGATTGAGGACCCCAATGAAAATAAGACAGACAGTCTTCGATGACGCACTGACTTTCTTGGGTTATCCTGGGTGGCTAACCCTCCGGGGTTAAAAATCCGAAGAAATCTTATCTTATCTTAAAAACTCCTCATTACTATCGCTATCAAGACTCTTAAGGATCGTGGCTTTGTCATCTCTAATTCTCCATTCTTGAAGGCGATACATTCTGTTTCGTAAAACGACTAGACAAGATCGTCACGGCTCTTCCACTGAAGAACTCAAGTCATCTATCGACGACCAGAATGCCTGGGCCTCGGTAGACACCATTACTAAAGTTCCCAACGCCTCCTCAATGATTAAGATCACGTTATCGGATACTGCTATGGCTGACCAAGTTCTGTCTTACGGAATAGTCATCTCTTACTATTATATACACCAAACCACATCGAACATGAACGCTTCAAACATATCTCTTTCTGCTGAGCCTGCTACTCATACAACCATACTACCAAGAACTGCCCCATCAAGGAAAAAATGTACAAACCGTAGGAAAGAAAGACACGATTTCAAATCCTGCACCATCCCCACTGCTCCAACATGCCAAGGGTAATCATCATACTCTTGCAGCTAAGTGCTCACTTCAGAAAGAAATCGTATCAAAGAAAATCCCGGAAGACCTTAAGGAGAACACTTCTAAATCTCCGACCTATGCCGCCATTACTAACCTTCAGTCTGACATTACTAAGATTCTCCAGGCAACATTACAGACACATTCACCCAGCAACTCCTCTCTCCACTTCCTGACAGTGCTCCTTCAATAGTGCTGTACTCACCAAATTGTGGTTGCAGGGGTTGATTCATAGCTCCTGGCCCCGCCTCTTTACTGGTCGCTACTAGGTTCTCTCTCTCCCTATGTATGGTTCCTGTCTCCACTACTTCACTTTCTATTCTATTCCACTTCCTGACAACTCTGTGACTGAAGAAATACTTCCTAACATCTCTTTGACTCATCTGAGTCTTCAACTTCCAAGTGACCCTTGTTTCTGTGTCCCAACTCTGGAACATCCTGTATACCGTCAGTGTCAGCGGCAGCGGCAACGTCAGCGGCTGCTCCTTAATTTGCAGTCCCCTGGGCCGATTTAAGCTCCAATGTTGGCTTAATTGCAAGTACTGCTGCATGATTATATGTGGAACTTATAATGACCCACGACAACTGAAGGTGATGTAAACAAGCTGACTGAATTCGATTGAAAGAGGACTGCCCGGCATACCAAACATCAACCCTGCTGCCAGACATACAACCAGCCACAGGCGAAATTAAATGACAAATATATGCTGGGAGAGACTTGTTTGTTTTATGCTCAGCAAGGAAGATGACTGTAACATTCCTTTCACTGACTTTGAACTTGATGCAGCACTAACTAGGGCAACTCCCGTCGCCTGCTGAGGATGGTATTACTTACAATATACTAAGATTGCTGTGTCAGTACCAGGCAATCCTTTACTGAATTATATAACATGAGCTATGTAACTGGGGAGCCCCCTAAATCTTGGACCAACAGCCTCATCATTCACATTCCTAAGCTCAGTCAACAAAATTCATTTCGCCCAATATCTCTTACTAGCTGTTATGTAAAACATTTGAGAGGATGATTCTTAATCGTCTCATGTACAGAATCAAACATTTTTTGTCCCCCCGGTTGCATGGTTTCATGCATGGAAGGAGTGTGCACCATTGCATAGCCACCTTTCTCACTTTGCACACTGACAGCTCATCCCTCCCCTTTTTCTTGACCTTAAATCTGCTTTTGATGTTCCCAACCGACATGTAATCATTAGTGAACTTGCCAGAATGGATGTTGGAGGATGGCTTCTCGTGATTAAAGGCTACCTGTACAACAGAAAGTATTCTGTGTTTTTCCCAGGGGCATAGAAGTATAACTAAAGACTTTGAATTAGGAACCCCACAGGGGGGTTTGCTCAGTCCCTTTCTATTCAATATTCTAATTAATGCATGGCTCTTAGGAAGCAGAAGTGTGCATAAATGGGGTTAAATCCGAATGGGGACTTGTAACAAGTGGTGTTCCACAGGGATCAGTCTTAGGCCCATTGTTATTTATAATATATATCAATGACCTTGATGAGGGAATTACTAGTGATATGAGCAAATTCGCCGACGACACGAAGATAGGTAGGATAATTGATTCAAACATAGATGTCATAGAACTTCAGGAAGATTTAGACAAACTTAATTCGTGGTCAGAAAAGTGGCAGATGCAATTCAATGTAGATAAATGCAAGGTTCTGAAGCTCGGGAGTGTCCATAACCCAAGCACTTAAAGTTAAATAACGTAGAACTTAGCCATACAGATTGCGAGAAGGACTTGGGGGTGATGGTAAGCAGCAACCTTAAACCCAAAACAGCAATGCCTAAGCGTACGTAATAAGGCAAATAGATTACATAAGAACATAAGAACATAAGAAAGGAGGAACACTGCAGCAGGCCTGTTGGCCCATACTAGGCACGTCCTTCACATTCCATCCCACTAACAGAATATTTGTTCAACCTAATTTTCAATGCTACCCAAGAAATAAGCTTTGATAATTTTATTTACTCATGTGCAATTCCCAATCAAATCCAACCCCTTCACTCATGAATTTATCCAACCTAAATTTAAAACTACCAAGGTCCTTGCTTCAATAACCCCACTAGGCAGACTGTTCCACTCATCAACTACCCTATTTCCAAACCAATACTTTCCCATATCCTTTCTAAATCTAAACTTATCTAACTTGAATCCATTATTGCGGGTTCTCTTTGGAAGATACCCTCAAGACCTTTTTATATCCCTTTGTTAAACCATTTTCCACTTGTATCCTCGATCATGTCTCCCTCATTCTACGTCTTACAAGTGAATGTAATTTAGGGTCTTCAATCTTTCTTCGTAAGGAAGATTTCTAATGCTATGTATTAATTTAGTCATTCTACGCTGAATGTTTTCTAACAATTTATGTCCATTCTGTAATATGGAGACCAGAACTGAGGGTGCGTAATCTAGGTGAGGCCTTACTAATGATGTATAAAGCTGTAATATTACTGGGATTTATATCAAGTGTTAGCAACAGAAGTCCCGAGGTTATATTACAGCTTTATACATCATTAGTAAGGCCTCACCTAGATTACGAGCTCAGTTCTGGTCTCCATATTACAGAATGGACATAAATTCGTTAGAAAACATTCAGCGTAGAATGACTAAATTAATACATAGCATTAGAAATCTTCCTTGAAGAAAGATTGAAGACATAAGAACATAAGAACATAAGAAAGGAGGAACACTGCAGCAGGCCTGTTGGCCCATACTAGGCACGTCCTTCACATTCCATCCCACTAACAGAATATTTGTTCAACCTAATTTTCAATTCTACCCAAGAAATAAGCTTTGAAGATTCTATTAACTCAAGTGCGAGTCCCCCAAAACCAACCCCCCTCACTCATGAATTTATCCAACCTAAATTTGAAACTACCCAAGGTCCTAGCTTCAATGACCCTACTAGGCAGACTGTTCCACTCATCAACTACCCTATTTCCAAACCAATATTTTCCTATATCCTTTCAAATCTAAACTTATCCAATTTGAATCCATTTTGCGGGTTTCTCTTGGAAGATATCCTCAAGACCTTATTTATATCCCCTATTAATACCCATCTTCCACTTATATACCTCGATCATGTCTCCCTTTATTCTACGTCTTACAAGTGAATGTAATTTTAGGGTCTTCAATCTTTCTTCGTAAGGAAGATTTCTAATGCTATGTATTAATTTAGTCATTCTACGCTGAATGTTTTCTAACGAATTTATGTCCATTCTTTAATATGGAGACCAGAACTGAGCTGCGTAATCTAGGTGAGGCCTTACTAATGATGTATAAAGCTGTAATATAACCTCTGGACTTCTGTTGCTAACACTTGATATAAATCCCAGTAATCTATTTGCCTTATTACGTACGCTTAGGCATTGCTGTCTTGGTTTAAGGTTGCTGCTTCACCCTCACCCCCAAGTCCTTCTCCAATCTGTATGGCTAAGTTCTACGTTATTTAACTTATAAGTGCTTGGGTTATGGACACTCCCCAGCTTCAGAACCTTGCATTTATCTACATTGAACTGCATCTGCCACTTTTCTGACCACAATTAAGTTTGTCTAAATCTTCCTGAAGTTCTATGACATCTATGTTTGAATCAATTATCCTACCTATCTTCGTGTCGTCGGCAATTTGCTCATATCACTAGTAATTCCCTTTTTCAAGGTCATTGATAATATTATAATAACAATGGGCCTAAGACTGATCCCTGTGGAACACCACTTGTTACAAGTCCCCATTCGGATTAACCCCATTTATGCACACTCTCTGCTTCCTATTGGTAGCCATGACTCGATCCATGACAGCACTTTTCCCCCAATGCCATGAGCTGCCACTTTCTTTAACAGTCTCTGGTGCGGTACTCTATCAAAAACCTTACTAAAATCTAAATAAACAATATCGAATTCTTTATCGTGATTAACAGCCTCGAAAACTTTACTGAAGAAGGTTAATAAATTAGATAGGCAGGAACGGCCCTCTGAATCCATGCTGGGTATCATTAATCAAATTATGGTTATCTAGATGGCTTCTAATAATATCAGCTATAATTGACTCTAGTAATTTGCTTACAATTGAGGTCAGGCTTATTGGGCGGTAGTTTGACGGTAGTGACTTGTCCCCTGCTTTAAAAATAGGAATTACATTAGCCATCTTCCACAT
>WNWK01035918.1:0-19482 GCA_009830355.1 Cherax destructor | reverse complement strand
TTACCGCCCAATAAGCTAACCAATTGTAGGCAAATTACTAGAGTCATTATAGCTGAAAATAAGAAGCCATCTGATAAATAATTTGATTAATGATACCAGCATGGATTCCCGGGGGGGCCTTCCTGCCAACTAATTTTTAACTTTTTTCAGAAGGCTTTTGAGGCGTTGATAAGAAAAGAATTCGATATTTTTTTTGGATTTAGTAAGGTTTTGTAGAGTACCCACAAAGACTGTTAAAGAAAGTGGCGTCGGGGCTTGGGGGAAAAGTGTTTCATCAGTCATGGCTCACCAATAGGAAGCAGAGGGTGTGCATAAAGGGGGGTTAAAAACATGGGGACTGAAAAGTGGGTTCCAGATGGTTTTGGGCCCTTTTTTTTAAATATATAAAGACCTTGAGAGGAATTTCTAGTGATATGAGCAAATTCGCAAACCCGGGAAGATAGGTGGGAAAATGATTCAACTAGATGTCATGAACTCAGGGGGATTTAGACAAACTAATTCTGGTCAAAAAAATGGCAGATGCAGTTCAATGTAGATAAATGCAAGTTTAAAGCTGGGGGTTTCCATAACCCACACTTATAAGTTAAATAACGTAGAACTTAGCCATACAGATTGCGAGAAGGACTTGGGGTGATGGTAACAGCAACCTTAAACCAAGACAGCAATGCCTAAGCTACGTAATAAGGCAAATAGATTACTGGGTTTTATATCAAGAAGTGTTAGCAACAGAAGTCCAGAGGTTATATTACAGCTTTATACATCATTAGTAAGGCCCTCACCTAGATTACGCAGTCAGTTCTGGTCTCCATATTACAGAATGGGACATAAATTCGTTAGAAAACATTCAGCGTAGAATGACTAAATTAATACATAGCATTAGAAATCTTCCTTACGAAGAAAGATTGAAGACCCCAAATTACATTCACTTGTAAGACGTAGAATGAGGGGAGACATGATCGGGTATACAAGTGGAAAATGGGATTAATAAAGGGATATAAATAAGGTCTTGAGGGTATCTCTCCAAGAGAGAACCCAATAATGGATTCAAGTTAGATAAGTTTAGATTTAGAAAGGATATAGGAAAGTATTGGTTTGGAAACAGGGGGGTAGCTAGCATGAGTGGAACAGTCTGCCTAGTAGGTTATAATTAAGGACCTTGGGAGTTTTAAATTCTAGGTTGATAAATTCATGATGAAAGGGGTTGGATTTGGAGGGAATTGCACATGAGTAAATAAAATTATCAAAGCTTATTTCTTGGGTAGCATTGAAAATTAGGTTGAACAAATATTCTGTTAATGGGGATGGAATGTGAAGGACCTGCCTAGAATGGGCCAACAGGCCTGCTGCAGTGTTCTCTCCTATGTTCTTATGTTTATGTTCTAAGTCTGCAGTTCATGAAGTGACGAGGATAGTGAAGTTTGGAAAAACTTGTTCAATGAGGAGCATTCTTCTTCAAGGAACTCACTGCTGCATGTTGCTATTTTCCAGGAGATTGTTCCAAATTAGAGTTTTTTATGTCTTATGTCTTATGTTTTAAGACAAATCAACAGCTCCTATATTTGAGCAGATTGAAAAATGAAACATGAGAGGAGTTCTTGGAGAATGCTCCTATTGAACAAGTTTTTTCAAATTATATCCTGTCTTTGAGTGAGAGAATTAAACATAAGAACATATAGAACATAAGAAAGGAGTGAACACTGCAGCAGGCCTGTTGGCCCATTCTAGGCAGGTCCTTCACATTCCATCCCACTAACAGAATATTTGTTCAACCTAATTTTCAATGCTACCCAAGAAATAAGCTTTGATAATTTTATTTACTCATGTGCAATTCCCACTCAAACCAACCCCTTTCACTCATGAATTTATCCAACCTAAATTTAAAACTACCCAAGGTCCTTGCTTCAATAACCCTACTAGGCAGACTGTTCCACTCATCAACTACCCTTGTTTCCAAACCAATACTTTCCTATATCCTTTCTAAATCTAAACTTATCTAACTTGAATTCATTATTGCGGGTTCTCTCTTGGAGAGATACCTCAAGACCTTATTTATATCCCTTTATTAATACCCATTTTCCACTTGTATACCTCGATCATGTCTCCCTCATTCTACGTCTTACAAGTGAATGTAATTTAAGGGTCCTCAATCTTCTTCGTAAGGAAGATTTCTAATGCTATGTATTAATTTAGTCATTCTACGCTGAATGTTTTCTAACGAATTTATGTCCATTCTGTAATATGGAGACCAGAACTGAGCTGCGTAATCTAGGTGAGGCCTTACTCAATGATGTATAAAGCTGTAATATAACCTCTGGACTTCTGTTGCTAACACTTCTGGATATAAATCCCAGTAATCTATTTGCCTTATTACGTACGCTAGGCATTGCTGTCTTGGTTTAAGGTTGCTGCTTACCATCACCCCCAAGTCCTTCTCGCAATCTGTATGGCTAAGTTCTACGTTATTTAACTTATAAGTGCTTGGGTTATGGACACTCCGAGCTTTAGAACTTTGCATTTATCTACATTGAACTGCATCTGCCATTTTTCTGACCAGGAATTGAGTTTGTCTAAATCCTCCTGTAGTTCACTGACATCTACGTCTGAATCGATTATCCTACCTATCTTCGTGTCATCAGCGAATTTGCTCATATCACTAGAAATTCCCTCGTCAAGGTCATTTATATATATTATAAACAACAACGGGCCCAAAACCGATCCCTGAGGAACGCCACTTGTTACAGATCCCCACTCCGATTTAACCCCATTTATGCACACCCTCTGCTTCCTATTGGTGAGCCATGACTCGATCCATGACAACACTTTTCCCCAATGCCATGAGCAGCCACTTTCTTTAACAGTCTCTGATGTGGTACTCTATCAAAAGCCTTACTAAAATCCAAATAAACAATATCGAATTCTTTATCATTATCAACTGCCTCAAAAGCCTTACTGAAAAAAGTTAATAAATTAGTTAGGCAGGAACGGCCCCTGGTGAATCCATGCTGAGTATCATTAATCAAATTATGCCTATCGAGATGGCTTCTTATGTTATCAGCTATAATCGACTCTAGTAATTTGCCTACAATTGATGTTAGACTTATTGGGCGGTAATTTGATGGTAACGACTTGTCCCCTGCTTTAAAAATAGGAATTACATTAGCCATCTTCCACGTATCCGGCACTACACCTGTTTGAAGAGATAGGTTAAAAATGTTAGTTAAGGGTTCACAGAGTTCATTTTGCATTCCTTAAGAACCCTTGAAAAAGCTCATCAGGGCCTGGCGATTTATTTTGCTTCAAACGGTCTATCTGTTTGATAACCATTTCGCTAGTGACTGTGATACTACATAATTTATCTTCTTCAGGCCCACTAAAATACCTAATTCTTGGGATATTATTAGTGTCTTCCTGAGTGAAAACCGAGAGAAAATAATTATTAAAAATAGAGCACATTTCATTCTCTTTGTCAGTAAGATACCCATAATTATTTTTAAGGGGACCTATCTTATCTCTAACTTTTGTTCTATACACCTGGAAAAACTTTTGGGTTAGTTTTCGAATCCCTAGCAACTTTAATTTCGTAGTCCCGCTTAGCTTTTCTTATCCCCTTTTAACGTCCCTCTTAATGTCAATATACTGATTCGTAAGATGACCCTCACCTCTTTTGATACCCTATAAATTCCTTTCTTCTGCCCTAAAAGATATTTGAGCCTATTATTCATCCATTTTGGGTCATTTCTATTCGATCTAATTTCTTTATATGGGATAAATGTTCTTTGGGCAGCATGTATAGTGTTCAGAAAACTGTCATATTGATAGCTCTCTTCATTACCCCAGTCCACAGATGATAAGTGTTCTCTAAGTCCATTGTAATCTGCTAAGCGAAAATCTGGGACCGTTACTGAGTTATTCCTACTATGAAACTTCCATTCAATGCCAAAGGTAATTGATTTGTGGTCGCTTGCGCCGAGTTCCTCTGTAATTTCTAAATTATTAACAAGGGTTTCCTTGTTTGCCAGAACTAAGTCAAGCAGATTATTTCCCTTGTAGGTTCTGTCACAAACTGCTTCAAAAACAATCTTGAACTACTTCTAAGAAATCGTTAGATTCTAAATTCCCAGTCAAAAAATTCCAATCAATTTGACTAAAGTTGAAGTCACCCAGAATAACTACGTTATCGTGCATTGTGGCCTTAACAATTTCCTCCCATAGTAGTCTCCCTTGGTCCCTATCTAAGTTTGGGGGACGGTATATCACACCTAAAATCAATTTTTCATGCCCCTCTGAAAATTCTATCCAGACAGACTCTGTATGTGTTAATTCAGACTTTATACCCATTTTTATACAACAATTTAAATGATCACGGACATAGAGTGCCACCCCACCCCCCTTCCCGATACTTCTGTCTACTTGGAACAATTTAAAACCCTGAATGTGACATTCGGCAGGCAAGATTTTTCATATTAAACCATGTTTCAGTTATTGCAAAAACATCAATATTACCTGTACTTGCAACTACTCTCAACTCGTCCATCTTATTCCTAGCACTACGACTATTGGTGTAATATACACTTAAAGACCCTCCTTTCTCTTTACCCTTCCTGCTCATTTCTGTTTTTCCCTTATACCTATTACTGTCCTTGTCACCTAGTGCCACTGGCTTTCCAATATCCACCTTATTCTGCCTATTACTAGTTCCCTAGAATTTATAACATTACTACACTGGGACTTCACTGTTTTCCCCATAACCCATACCACTAACTTTTTCTAGTTTAAAGCCCTAACAGCTCCCTCCACTGCAGCTTGCCAGTGCCCCCACCCCAGACCTAGATAAGTGAACCCCATCCCTGGCATACATGTCATTTCTGCCATAGAAGAGGTCCCAGTTGTCAATGAATGTTACTGCATTTTCCTTACAGTATTTGTCCAGCCAGCAATTGACACCAATTGCCCTGGACAACCATTCATTTCCAACTCCTCTCCTTGGCAAAATACCACATATGACAGGGTTCCCACCCTTCTTCCTAATTCTGTCTATTGCTGACCTATAGCTGTTAATCAGCTCCTCACTCCTACGTCTGCCAACATCGTTGCCTCCAGCACTGAGACAGATAATAGGATTGCTCCCATTACCTCTCATGATATCGTCCAGACGGCTAACAATATCCTTCATCCCAGCCCCAGGATAACACACCCTTTGCCTCCTATTCCTATCCTTAAGACAAAATTCCCTATCCATAAACTTAATCTGACTATCCCCAACTAAAACAATGTTCTTACCTCGACTGGCGGTGTGCATGACGTTCTCGACGGTCTTTGTAGAGATGTTCTTCGCTGGGATGTCTTCACATTCGTCTGATAACAAGGAGAAAGAGTTGCTGGTTTTCACAGCAGTCTCCTGACCTTCTTCAACTTCAGTCGTCCCTTCAGATTCGACTAGCATCCATTCGTGTCTGATCATCGGCGACATTGTTCCGGGATAATCCTTGCATATACCCTTCAAACGTTGAATCTCTTCTAGCTTCCATTAATTCCGCCTTCATTTGGAGATATAGCTGCTCGAGTCGAGGGAAACCATCATCCAATCTCAGGTAGCTAATAACGGAAGCACAGCAAAGATGGTTCAGTCCACAGAGAGTACACAAGACACGTCTTCACTGAGCTAAGAACAGGTCACCACTGAGCTAAGAGATACATAGTCCTTCCCACCAACTCCATTTCCAAACAAGTTTCAACATTTTTTCTAAGACCTCATTCCGAGTATCCACCTCCACATCCACCACCATCAAGGACATTACCAGTAACAGACAGGAAAAGCTTCAATCCACGGCAGGGGTATACACAATCCCTTGTAATGGCTGCAGCAAATTAACGTTGGCGAAACATCCAGAGACCTACAAACACGCATTTCAGAACACCAGTACGCAGGCAGATCTGACGAATCAAGAAATGCCTGTGTTCGACACCGAAATTTACACAACCATTTAATCAACTACAGAAACGAAGACTCATCGCCAGAGAAGCATAACGAATAGAAGAATCCTTAGAATCATCACTCACTGATATCCAACAACTTCAACAGACAACGGCTTCTACAACATAGCAGAACTAGTTGCCAGAAACTTCTTTTCAACGTTACTCCCAGCGAGAACTCAAGAATGGCTACACTGCAGTGTCCTTTTAAGTCAAAAGTTTTCAACCTGCGGAATTAACGGAAGCTAGAAGAGAGATTCAACGTTTGAAGGGTATATGCAGGGATTATCCCCGAACAATGTCGCCGATGATCAGACCAACGAATGGATGCTAGTCGAATCTGAAGGGACGAAGCTGAAGTTGAAGAAGGTCCAGGAGACTGCTGTGAAAACCAGCAACTCTTTCTCCTTGTTATCAGACGAATGTGAAGACATCCCAGCGAAGACCATCTCTACAAAGACCGTCGAGAACGTCATGCACACCGCCAGTCGAGGTAAGAACATTGTTTTAGTTGGGGATAGTCAGATTAAGTTTATGGATAGGGAATTTTGTCTTAAGGATAGGAATAGGAGGCAGAGGGTGTGTTATCCTGGGGCTGGGATGAAGGATATTGTTAGCCGTCTGGACGACATCATGAGAGGTAATGGGAGCAATCCTATTATCTGTCTCAGTGCTGGAGGCAACGATGTTGGCAGACGTAGGAGTGAGGAGCTGATTAGCAGCTATAGGTCAGCAATAGACAGAATTAGGAAGAAGGGTGGGAACCCTGTCATATGTGGTATTTGCCAAGGAGAGGAGTTGAATGAATGGTTGTCCAGGGCAATTGGTGTCAATTGCTGGCTGGACAAATACTGTAAGGAAAATGCAGTAACATTCATTGACAACTGGGACCTCTTCTATGGCAGAAATGACATGTATGCCAGGGATGGGGTTCACTTATCTAGGTCTGGGGTGGGGGCACTGGCAACTGCAGTGGAGGGAGCTGTTAGGGCTTTAAACTAGAAAAAGTTAGTGGTATGGGTTATGGGGGAAAACAGTGAAGTCCCAGTGTAGTAATGTTATAAATTCTAGGGGAACTAGTAATAGGCAGAATAAGGTGGATATTGGAAAGCCAGTGGCACTAGGTGACAAGGACAGTAATAGGTATAAGGAAAACAGAAATGAGCAGGAAGGGTAAAGAGAAAGGAGGGTCTTTAAGTGTATATTACACCAATAGTCGTAGTGCTAGGAATAAGATGGACGAGTTGAGAGTAGTTGCAAGTACAGGTAATATTGATGTTTTTGCAATAACTGAAACATGGTTTAATATGAAAAATCGGGACTTGCCTGCCGAATGTCACATTCAGGGTTTTAAATTGTTCCAAGTAGACAGAAGTATCGGGAAGGGGGGTGGGGTGGCACTCTATGTCCGTGATCATTTAAATTGTTGTATAAAAATGGGTATAAAGTCTGAATTAACACATACAGAGTCTGTCTGGATAGAATTTTCAGAGGGGCATGAAAAATTGATTTTAGGTGTGATATACCGTCCCCCAAACTTAGATAGGGACCAAGGGAGACTACTATGGGAGGAAATTGTTAAGGCCACAATGCACGATAACGTAGTTATTCTGGGTGACTTCAACTTTAGTCAAATTGATTGGAATTTTTTGACTGGGAATTTGAATCTAACGATTTCTTAGAAGTAGTTCAAGATTGTTTTTTGAAGCAGTTTGTGACAGAACCTACAAGGGAAATAATCTGCTTGACTTAGTTCTGGCAAACAAGGAAACCCTTGTTAATAATTTAGAAATTACAGAGGAACTCGGCGCAAGCGACCACAAATCAATTACCTTTGGCATTGAATGGAAGTTTCATAGTAGGAATAACTCAGTAACGGTCCCAGATTTTCGCTTAGCAGATTACAATGGACTTAGAGAACACTTATCATCTGTGGACTGGGGTAATGAAGAGAGCTATCAATATGACAGTTTTCTGAACACTATACATGCTGCCCAAAGAACATTTATCCCATATAAAGAAATTAGATCGAATAGAAATGACCCAAAATGGATGAATAATAGGCTCAAATATCTTTTAGGGCAGAAGAAAGGAATTTATAGGCGTATCAAAAGAGGTGAGGGTCATCTTACGAATCAGTATATTGACATTAAGAGGGACGTTAAAAGGGGATAAGAAAAGCTAAGCGGGACTACGAAATTAAAGTTGCTAGGGATTCGAAAACTAACTCAAAAGTTTTTTCCAGGTGTATAGAACAAAAGTTAGAGATAAGATAGGTCCCCTTAAAAATAATTATGGGTATCTTACTGACAAAGTGAATGAAATGTGCTCTATTTTTAATAATTATTTTCTCTCGGTTTTCACTCAGGAAGACACTAATAATATCCCAAGAATTAGGTATTTTAGTGGGCCTGAAGAAGATAAATTATGTAGTATCACAGTCACTAGCGAAATGGTTATCAAACAGATAGACCGTTTGAAGCAAAATAAATCGCCAGGCCCTGATGAGCTTTTTTCAAGGGTTCTTAAGGAATGCAATATTGAACTCTGTGAACCCTTAACTAACATTTTTAACCTATCTCTTCAAACAGGTGTAGTGTCTGATACGTGGAAGATGGCTAATGTAATTCCTATTTTTAAAGCAGGGGACAAGTCGTTACCATCAAATTACCGCCCAATAAGTCTAACTTCAATTGTAGGCAAATTATTAGAGTCGATTATAGCTGATAACATAAGAAGCCATCTCGATAGGCATAATTTGATTAATGATACTCAACATGGATTCACCAGGGGCCGTTCCTGCCTAACTAATTTATTAACTTTTTCAGTAAGGCTTTTGAGGCAGTTGATCATGATAAAGAATTCGATATTGTTTATTTGGATTTTAGTAAGGCTTTTGATAGAGTACCACATCAGAGACTGTTAAAGAAAGTGGCTGCTCACGGCATTGGAGGAAAAGTGTTTTCATGGATCGAGTCATGGCTCACCAATAGGAAGCAGAGGGTGTGCATTAATGGGGTTAAATCTGAGTGGGGATCTGTAACAAGTGGCGTTCCACAGGGATCGGTTTTAGGCCCGTTGTTGTTTATAATATATATAAATGACCTTGACGAGGGAATTACTAGTGATATGAGCAAATTCGCTGATGACACGAAGATAGGTAGGATAATCGATTCAGACGTAGATGTCACGGAACTTCAGGAGGATTTAGACAAACTCAATTCCTGGTCAGAAAAGTGGCAGATGCAGTTCAATGTAGATAAATGCAAGGTTCTGAAGCTCGGGAGTGTCCATAACCCAAGCACTTATAAGTTAAATAACGTAGAACTTAGCCATACAGATTGCGAGAAGGACTTGGGGGTGATGGTAAGCAGCAACCTTAAACCAAGACAGCAATGCCTAAGCGTACGTAATAAGGCAAATAGATTACTGGGATTTATATCAAGAAGTGTTAGCAACAGAAGTCCAGAGGTTATATTACAGCTTTATACATCATTAGTAAGGCCTCACCTAGATTACGCAGCTCAGTTTTGGTCTCCATATTACAGAATGGACATAAATTCGTTAGAAAACATTCAGCGTAGAATGACTAAATTAATACATAGCATTAGAAATCTTCCTTACGAAGAAAGATTGAAGACCCTAAAATTACATTCACTTGTAAGACGTAGAATGAGGGAGACATGATCGAGGTATACAAGTGGAAAATGGGTATTAACAAAGGGGATATAAATAAGGTCTTGAGGATATCTCTCCAAGAGAGAACCCGCAATAATGGATTCAAGTTAGATAAGTTTAGATTTAGAAAGGATATAGGAAAGTATTGGTTTGGAAATAGGGTAGTTGATGAGTGGAACAGTCTGCCTAGTAGGGTTATTGAAGCTAGGACCTTGGGTAGTTTCAAATTTAGGTTGGATAAATTCATGAGTGAGAGGGGTTGGATTTGAGTGGGACTCGCGCATGAGTGGGTAGAATTGTCAAAGCTTATTTCTTGGGTAGCATTGAAAATTTGGTTGAGCAAATATTCTGTTAGTGGGACGGATTGTGAAGGACCTGCCTAGTATGGGCCAACAGGCCTGCTGCAGTGCTCCTCCTTTCTTATGTTCTTATGTTCTTATGTTATTTGCTGATGATACAAAAATAGGCCGTATAATTCATTCTGAGGAGGATACCAGTGAACTCCAGGAGGATTTGGATAAATTAATGTCTTGGTCTGAAAAGTGGCAGATGAAGTTCAATGTGGACAAGTGTAAGGTGCTAGTCGTTGGTAATGAAAATATCCCTCGAATTTATAAACTAGGTGAAGTTGAGCTTGATCATACAGAATGTGAAAAAGACTTGGGAGTCATGGTAAGCAGAAATCTAAAGCCAAGACAACAGTGCCTAAGTGTGCGCAATAAGGCTAACAGATTACTAGGATTTATTTCAAGAAGTATAAGCAACAGAAGTCCAAAAGTTATTTTACAGCTCTATACATCACTAGTGAGACCTCATTTGGATTATGCAGCTCAGTTTTGGTCTCCTTACTACAGGATGGATATAGATTCATTGGAGAACATACAAAGAAGAATGACTAAAATGATTTACAGTATAAGAAATCTCCCGTATGAAGATAGACTTAGAGCGTTGAATCTCCACTCTCTGGAGAGACGTAGAATGAGGGGAGATATCATCGAGGTGTACAAGTGGATGATGGGCATAAACAAAGGAGATATTAATAAAATACTGAGGATATCGAACCAAGTAAGAACGAGAAATAACGGATTTAAATTGGATAAATTTAGATTTAGAAAGGACATAGGCAAGTACTGGTTTTCGAACAGAGTTGTAGATGCGTGGAACAATCTTCCGATTAGGGTGATAGAGGCTAGGACCTTGGGTGGCTTTAAAAAGAGATTGGACAAATATATGAGTGGGAGGGGCTGGGTTTGATTAGTGTCGTGAGTACAGGAGTAAATTCTTAGGTAGTGGTGGTTTTGATAAGGACCTGCCTTGTATGGGCCAGTAGGCCTTCTGCAGTGTTCCTCCATTCTTATGTTCTTATGTTCTTATGTTCAACTGAGCTAGCAAGAAAATCCACACCTGCCCTGGATAAGTGAACCCCATCCCTGGCATACATGTCATTTCGGCCATAGAAGTGGTCCCAGTTGCAAATGAATGGTACTGCATTATCCTTAGTGTTTGTCCAGCCAGCAATTGACACCAATTGCCCTGGACAGCCATTCATCTCCAACTCCTCTCCTTGGCAAAATACCACATATGACAGGGTTCCCACCCTTCTTCCTAATTATGTCTATTGCTGACCTATACCTGCTAGTCAGGTCCTCACTCCTACGTCTGCCAACATCGTTGCCTCCAGCACTGAGACAGATAATAGGATTGCTCCCATTACCTCTCATGATGTCGTCCAGACGGCTAACAATATCCTCCATCCCAGCCCCAGGAAAGCAAACCCTCTGTCTCCTACTTCTATCTTTCAAGCAGAAGGCCCTATCCATATACCTGGTAAATTAGACCAAGTGTTGCATATGTGTCTAATTTACCAACTCGTCGGTTCTCTGAACCATTCATTCACATCCATATACCTAATTTGACTATCCCCAACAAGAACAATGTACTTATCTTCCTTGGTGTCATTCGTGATGTTCCCTGTAGTCGACTCACATTCATCGGGTAACACGGAGAATCGGTTTGATGTTTCCACAACAGGCTTCTGGTTCTTCGTTAATTCTACCTCTCCATCCATCCTCTTGATCTTTAACTTTGTCCCTTGCATTCCAGCCACTGTCCAGGTTCCTTTCTTGGCTTGAGGATTCTCAACAGGAGGATTACTACGAATCCTCTTGTTTTCCTCAGTCAGTCGCTGTATCTCAAGCTTAGCTACCCTCAGTTCTTCCTTCAGCTGCTGGTACAGTAGCTCAAGAGAGGACATCTTGTTCAGATTCACAGAGAGCACACAAGACACGTCTTCACTGAGTTAAGTCAGGTCCACCACTGAGTTAAGTCAGGTCCACCACTCAAGTTAAGTCAGGTCCACCACTGAGTTAAGTCAGGTCCACCACTGAGTTAAGTCAGGTCCACCACCATTCAGTATTTTCCATTTCTAAACCCATACCTCTAACTAATCCTAGTTTAAAGTCCTAACAACACCCTCAACTGAGCTAGCAAGAAAATCCACACCTGCCCTGGATAAGTGAACCCCATCATAAGAACATAAGAACATAAGAAAGGAGGAACACTGCAGCAGGCCTGTTGGCCCATACTAGGCAGGTCCTACACAATCCATCCCACTAACAGAATATTTGCTCAACCCAATCTTCAATGCTACCCAAGAAATAAGCTTTGATAATTATATTTACTCATGTGCGAGTCCCACTCAAATCCAACCCCTCTCACTCATGAATTTATCCAACCTAAATTTGAAACTACCCAAGGTCCTAGCTTCAATAACCCTACTAGGCAGACTGTTCCATTCATCAACTACCCTATTTCCAAACCAATACTTTCCTATATCATTTCTAAATCTAAACTTATCTAACTTGAATCCATTATTGCGGGTTCTCTCTTGGAGAGATATCCTCAAGACCTTATTTATATCCCCTTTGTTAATACCCACCTTCCACTTGTATACCTCGATCATGTCTCCCCTTATTCTACGTCTTACAAGTGAATGTAATTTAAGGGTCTTCAATCTTTCTTCGTAAGGAAGATTTCTAATGCTATGTATTAATTTAGTCATTCTACGCTGAATGTTTTCTAATGAATTTATGTCCATTCTGTAATATGGAGACCAGAACTGAGCTGCGTAATCTAGGTGAGGCCTTACTAATGATGTATAAAGAGGTGATCTGTTCTTAGCTCAGAGAGGAGGTGTCTAGGGTTCTCTGTGGATTGAACCACTTTTGCTCTGTGAAGTGAACCAAGATGCCGTCCATTGAGCAACTTTACCAGCAGCTTAGGGAGGAATTGAGGGTAGCGAAGCTTGAGATTCGGCGATTGACGGAGGAAAACAAGAGGATTCGTAGTAGTCCTCCTGTTGTGAGTCCTCAGGTCAAGAAGGGAACCTGGGCAGTGGCCGGACTTCAAGGAACGAAGTTGAAGATCAAGAAAACGAATGGAAGTTAGAAACGATGAAGAAGACTGCTGTGGAAACATCGAATGCCTTCTCCGTACTACCCGATGAATGTGAGTCGACTGGGGGCATTACGACAGACGACACAAAAAGGAAGGTAAAAACATTGTTGTTGTTGGGGATAGCCAGGTTGGGGTATATGGATGGGGCATTCTGCTTGAAGGATAGAGTAGGAGACAGGGTTTGCTTTCCTGGGGCTGGGATGGAAGATATTGTTAGCCGGCTTGACAACATCATGAACGGTAGGGGGAAAGGGGGCCCCCAAAAATTTTTAAACCCCTTTTTAAAAAAAGGGGGGAAAAAAAAAGAAAAGGGGAAAAAAAAGGGGGGGGGGCCTTCGGTTTTTAAGGGGGGGTTTTTTTAAAAAGGGGGGGGGGTTTTTTTGGGAAACGGGGGGGGGAATATTGGGGTTTGGAAACCAAAAAAAAAAAAAACCGGGGAATTTTTAAAAAAAATTTGGAAAAAAATTAAAAGGGCCCCCAAAAAAAAAAAAAAATTTTTAGGGGGGGGTTTTAAAAAATTTTTTTAAAAATTTTTGGAAATGGGGTTTTGGGGGGGGAAAAAAAAGGGGGAAAAAAAAAAGGGGAAAATTATTTTTTTTGGGGGTTTTTTTCAAAAAGGGGGTTCCGGGGGGGGGGTTTTTAAAAAGGGGGGGGGGCAAAAAAAAAAGGGGGGGAAAAAAAAAAAAAAAGGGAATTTTTTTTAAAAAAACCCCAAAAAAAAAAAAAAATTTTCCCCCAAATTTTTTAAAAAAACCCCCCGGGGAAAAAAAAAGGGGGGGGGGGGGAAAAAAAAAAAAAATTTCCTTTTTTTAAAAAAATTTAAAAAAAATTTTTGGTTTTATTGGGGAAAAAATTTTTTTTTTTTTTGGGGGTTTAGGGTTTTTTTTTTTTTTCCCCCCCCCTTTCCCTTTTTTTTTAAAAAAACAAAATGGGAAAGGGGGGGGGTTTTTTTGAAATTTTTTTTTTTTAAAAAATTTTTTGGGAAAAAAAAACCGGGGCCCCCTTTTTAAAAATTTTGGCCCCCTTTTTTAAAGGGAAAAAAAATTTTTAAAAATTTTAACCACAAAAATTTTTTGGGGAATTTAATTTGGCCCTTTTGGGGTTTTTTTTTTTTTTGGGGGGTTTTTTTTGAAAAAGGGGTTTTTTTTTTTTTTTTTGGGGGAAAAATTTTTTTTCCCCCCCTTTTTTTAAAATTTAAAACCCCAAAAAAACCCCCAAAAAATAAATTTTTTTGAATTTTTTTTTTTTTAAAAAAAAACCCCCCCCGGGGTTCCCTTTTTTTTTCCCTTAATAAATTAAATTTTTAAAAATTTTTTTCCCCCCCTTTTTTTTTTTAAAAAAATTTTCCCTTTTAAAAAAAAAAAATTTAAAAAAAAAAAACCCCCCAAATTTTTTTTTTGGGGAAAAAAAAAAAAAAAGGGGGGAAATTTTTTTTTTTTCCCCCTTTGGGGTTTTAAAAGGGAAAAAAAAAAAATTTTTTTTTTAAAAAAACCCCAAAAATTTTTTTTTTAAAAAAAAAATTTTTTTTCCCCCCCCAAAATTTTTTTAAATTTCCCAAAAGGTTTTTTTTTTTTAAAATTTTTTCCCCTTTTTTCCCAAAAAAAAAAAAAAAAAAATTTTTTTTTTTAAACCCCCAAAAGAAAATTTTAAAAAAAAGGGCCCCCCCAAAAAAACCTAAACCCCCCCCCGGGCCCCTTTTTTTTAAAAAATTTTTTTAAAAAAACCGGAAAATTTTTTTAATTTTTTTGGGGGGGTTTCCCTTTTAAACCCCCCGGAACCCCCTTTTTTCCCAACAATAAATTCCAAAATTTTTTTTTTTCCCCCAAAAGGTTTTTTTAAAAAAAAAAGGGGGGGGCCCCCCAAAAAAATTTTTTTTTTCCCCCCCCTTTTTAAAACCCTTTTTTTTTTAAAAAATTTTTTTTTTCCCAAAATTTTTTTAAAAAAGGGGGAAAAAAAAACTTTTTTTAAATTTTTTTTAAAGGGTTTTTAAAACCCAAAAAGTTTTTAAAAAAAAAAAATTTCCCTTTTTTTTTAAAAAAACCCCCCAAATTTTTTAAAAAAATTTTTTTTCCTTTTTTAAAAAAAATTTTTTTCCTTGGGCCCAAAAATTTTTTTTTTTTTTAAAAAAATTTTTTTGGGAAAAAACCCCCCAAAAAAATTTAAAAAATTTTTTTTAAAAAGGGGGGAAAAAAAGGGGGTTTTTTTTTAAAATTTTTCCCAAAAAAAACCCTTCCCCGGGGGGGAAAAAAAAGAAAAATTTAAAAAGGGAAAAAGAAAAAAAAAAGGGGGGGGGGGAAAAAACCCCCCCCAAAAAAAAAAAGGGGTCCCGGGAAAAAAAAAAAACCCCCGGGAAAAAAAAAATTTTGGGGGTTTATATTTTTTTTTGGGGGGTTTTTGGGGGGTTTTTGGGGGGGGTTTTTTAAAAAGGGAAAATTTTGGGTTGAAAACTTTAAGGGGGAAAAAAATTAAAATTTTTAAAAAAAAGGAAAAAAACCTAAAATTTTTTTAAAGGTAAAGGGGAAAAAAAAAATTTTTTAAAAAAAAAGGGGGGTTTTAAAAGGGGTTTTTTGGGGGGTTTTTAAAAAGGGAAAAAAAAATTTTAAAAAAAAAAAAGGAATTTTTTTTAAAAAAAATTTTGGGGGAAAAACCCGGGGGGGGGGTTTTTTTTGGGGGGGGGTTTTTTTTTTTTTTTGGGGGGGGGGGGTTTTAAAAAGGGGGGGTTTTGGGTTGGGGGGGTTTAAATTTTTTTTAAAAAATTTTAAATTTTTAAAAAAAAAAAAAGGGGGGGGAAAAAATTTAAAATTGGAAAAAAAAAAAAAACCCCCCCGGTTTTAAAAAATTTTTTTTTTTAAAAAAAAAAGGGGGGTTTTCAAAATTAGGGGAATTTTAAAAGGGGTTAAAAAAGTTTTTTTTTTTTAAATTTTTTTTTGGGAGTTTTGGGGGGTTTTTTTTTTTTTAAAAAAACCCCAAAAAAAAAAAAAAAAAAAATTTTTGGGGGGGCCCAAAAAACCCCTTTTTTTAAAATTAAAAACGGGAAGGGGGAAAAGGGTTTTTTGGGGGGGAAAAAAAACTTGGGATAAAAAAAAAAACCCCCAAAAAAAAGGGGTTTAAAGGTTTTTTAAAAAGGGGGTTTTTTAAAGGGGAAACCCCGGGAAAATTTTTGGGGTTTTTGGGGTTTTTAAAAAATTTTTAAAAAAATTTAAAAAAGGGGGGTTTTTGGGGGGCCCCCCAAAATTTTTAAATTTTGGTTTTTTTTAAAAAAAAATTTTTTTTTCCCCAAAAAGGGGGGGGCCCCTTTTTTCCAACGGGGGGGGTTTTTCCCTTTTAAGGGGTTTTTTTTTTTTTGAAAAGGGGGAAAGGTTAACCCAAAAAATTTTTTAATAAAAAAAAAAAAATTTTTAAAAAAAAAAAAAGGGGGGGAAAAAAAAAAATTTAAAAAAAAAAAGGGGGTAAAAAAACCCCCTTTTTTTTAAAAAAAGGAAAAAAAAGGGGATTGGGGGGAAAGGGGTTAAATTTTTTAAAAAAAAAAAAAAAAAGGGGGTTTTTAAAAAAAAAAGGGGGGGGGGGAAAAAAAAAAAAAAAAGGGGGGGAAAATTTAAAAAAAGGGCCCCCCCGGGAATTTTTTTTTTTAAAAAAGGACAAAATTTTTTAAAAAATTAAAATTTTTAAAAATAAAATTAAAATTTTTTCCCGGGGGGCCCCCAAAAAAAATTTAAATTTAAAAAAAATGGGGGCCCCGTTTTTTTGGGAAATTAAAGGGAAAAAGGGGGGAATTAAAAATTTGGAATTTTTCCCCCCCTTTGGGGGGGTTTTTTAATTTAAAAAAATGGGAAAATTTTTAAAAATTTTAAAAAAAAATTTAGTGGGGTTTTTTTGGGGAAAAAAAAAATTTTTTTAAATTTTAAAAAAAAAAAAAAGGGGGGGGTTTTGGGGGCCAGGGGGTTTTTCCAAAAAATTTTTTTTTTTTAAAAAAATTTTTTTTAAAAAAACGGGTTAAAAAATTTGGGGGAAAAGGGGCCCCCGGGGCCCCCCCCTTTTTTTTAAAATTTTTTTAAAAAAAAAAAGGGGTTTTGGTTTAAAGAAAAGGGGGGGTTTTTTCCCAAAAAGGGGGGGGGGGGGTTTTTTTGGGGGGGAAAATTTTTTTTTGGGGGGTTTTTTTTTTGGGGAAAAAAATTAAAATTTTTTTGGGTTGCAAAAATTTGGGGGTTTTTTTTAAAAAAGGGGGGGTTGGGGGCCTTCCGGGGGGGGGAAAAAAGGCCTCCGGGGGTTTTCCCCTTTTAATGTTTTTTTTTAAAAAAATTTTTTCCCCTTTTTTCCTTTTTTAAAACCCCTTTTTAAAATTTTTTTTTTTTTGGGGGAAAAAAAAAGCCTTTTTAAAAACCCCCAAAAAACCCACCCCCAAAAAAACCCCTTATTTTTTTTTTTTAAAAAGAAAAAAAAAAATTTTTTTTTTTTTAACCTAAAAATTTTTTTTTTTTTTTCCCCAATTTAAAAAAAAAGGGAAAAAAAGGGGGAAAAACTGGGGGTTTTAAAAAAAATTTTTTTTAAAAAAAAAAACCCCCCCCCCCCTTTTGGGAAAAAAAAAAAATTTTTAAAAAAGGCAAAAAAAAATTTTTTTTTAAAAAAAAATTTTCCCAAAAAGGGGTTTTTTTTAAAAAAAATTTAATTTAAAAAAATAGGCAAGTACTGGTTTTCGAACAGAGTTGTAGATGCGTGGAACAATCTTCCGATTTGGGTGATAGAGGGGCCTTGGGGGTTTAAAAAAAATTGGAAAAAAAAGGGGGGGGGGGTTTGGGTTGGTGTCGGGGGGGGAAAAAATTTTTTGGGGGGGGGGGAAAATTTTTTTTAAAAACCCCCTTTTTTTTTCCTTTTTTTTTTTTTTAAAAAAATTTTTTCCCCCCCCAAAAAAAAAAAAAATTTTTCCCCCCCCCAAAAAATTTTTTTTTAAAATTTTTTTGGAAACCCCCCTTTTTTAAAACCCCCCCTTTTTTTTTTCCCCCCTTTTTTTTCCCCAAAATTTTTTTTTTTTCCCCCCCCCTTTTTTTAAAAATTTTTTTAAAAACCCCCCTTTTTCCCCTTAAAACCCCCTTTTTTTTTTAAAAAAAAACCCCCCAAAAACCCAAATTTTTTTTTTCCCTTTTTAAAAAACCCCCCCCTTTTTTTAAAAACCCAAAAAAAAAAAACCTTAAACCCCCAAAATTTAAAAAAAAAAAAAATTTTTTTTGGGGGTTTTAAAAAAAAAATTTTTTTTTAAAAGGGGCCTTTTTTTTTCAAATTTCCCCCAAAAACCCCCCAAAAAAAAATTTTTTGGGGGTTTTTTAAAAAAACCTTTTCCCCCCAAAAAAATTAATTCCCTTTCCCCCCCCCTTTTAAAATTTTTTTTTAAAAAAGTTTTGGGTTTTTTTGGGGGAAAAAAAATTTTTTTTTTTTTAAAAACCCCCAAAAAAAAGGGGGGTTTTAATTAAAAACTTTTGGGGGAAAAAATTTTTAAAAAAATTTTTTTTAAAAGGGGGGGGGGGGTTTTTTTTGGGGGTTTTTTTTTCCCTTTGGGTTTTTTTTTAAAACCAAAAAAAGGGTTTTTTTGGGGGAAAAAAAAAGGGGCCAAAAAATTTTTTTTTTGGTTTTTTTTCCCAAATTTTTTTTTTTGGGGGGGGCCCCCTTTTGATAAAAATTTTTTTTTCGGGTTAAAAAAAACCTTTTTTTTTTTTTTTTAAAAAAAAAATTTTTTTTTGGGTTTAAAAAAAAATTTTTTTTAAAATTTAAAAAAAAAATTTTTTTTGGGGAAAAATTTTTTTTTAAAAAAAGTTAAAAAAAATTTTGGGGGCCCAAAATTTCCCTTTCCCAAAAATTTTTTTTGGGGGGAAACCCGGAAAAAATTTTAAAAAAAATTTTTTTTGGGGGGGAAAAAAAAAATTTCCCCCTTTTGGGTTTTGGAAAAAGGGAAAAAAATTTTTTGCCCAAAAAAAATTTTTTTTTGGGGAAAAAATTTTTTTGGGGGGACCCAAAAGGGGGGTTTGGGGGGGGCCCCCCCCCCCCTTTTTTTCCCCAAAAAAAAGGGGGGGGAAAAACCCCAAAAATTTTTTTTTTTGGGGAAAATTTTAAAAAAAAAGGGTTTTTTTTTTTTTAAAAAAAAAAAATTTTTTTTCCAAATCCCCCTTTAAACCCTTTTTTAAAAAAAAAATTTTTTTTGGGGGGTTTTTTTTGGGGGTTTTTTGGGGGGTTTAAAAAAGGTTTTTTTTAAAATTAAATTTTTTCCAAAAAATTTTTTTTTAAAAAAAAACCCCCCTTTTTTTCCCCCCAAAAAAATTTTTTAAAAAAAAAAAGGGGGTTTTTTTTTAAAAATTTTTTTTTTTAAAAAAAATTTTTTAAAAAAAT
>WNWK01035917.1:17500-19482 GCA_009830355.1 Cherax destructor | reverse complement strand
ACCTCTTACCCAACTCCAAGACTGAGGGACTGATTACCTCTTACCCAACTCCAAGACTGAGGGACTGATTACCTCTTACCCAACTCCAAGACTGAGGGACTGATTACCTCTTACCCAACTCCAAGACTGAGGGACTGATTACCTCTTACCCAACTCCAAGACTGAGGGACTGATTACCTCTTACCCAACTCCAAGACTGAGGACTGATTATCTCTTACCCAACTCCAAGACTGAGGACTGATTACCTCTTACCCAACTCCAAGACTGAGGGACTGATTACCTCTTACCCAACTCCAAGACTGAGGGACTGATTATTTCATCATTTATATATATTCCTACATTCTTTAAGTTATATTCTTGTATTGTGTAGATAAAGACACTAGCTGGGAAACGTCTACAAGATATAAGGCAGAAAGGGAGGGATTGGTGAAACTTGTTTTTTTTTTAGACCGTAAAGAAGTTCAAGATATAATACCACGTACATGACTGCTTAGAAAATTGTAGCAATCTGGGATGAAGTACATAGGTATTAGCATAGATAACAATACATGAACAGAAGAAAACGTGACACGACTGTAAAGTAGAAATCATCAGAGTCGATGAGTGTAACAAGTGGACTTGCACTTAAATCATTGTTGAGCATCATACTATTATATTTATATATATATATATATATATAAATATATATATATAAATATATATATATATATATATATATATATATATATATATATATATATATATATATATATATAAAAGGAGGTAAGACCTCTATAACTTGCTGGGGACCCTCATCCTCAGAGAAGACAATAAACATACCTCAGTGAATACTCGAGGTTCTCCCCGGAGCTGTTAGAATATTTTCTTCTCCTACCACTCCCTATATATATTGAATGAGTGCTTTATTAATAGACAGAATACATTGACAGAAAACACAAACATGAACATGAATACATTGGTACAATATATCAAAGATTATGAATCTCTTCCAGCTCCTCCGAAGCCGGAAGCGAGCCCAGTATGCAACATGCATTTTCCCTCTGGATGGCCATGCTGAGGCTCTGGAACATGAAAGTGGCTGCCCTTGGGTCCCTGGTGGTGTCGATGAGTCTGGAACCCAGTTCTTTAAGGAAACGTGTTGCATTTTTTCCCCATGATCCCAAGGTCTCTGATCCCACTGTGACAAATTTATACTGTTGGCTTATGTCCCTGTACTTGCCGATCTTGTACTCCTCCCTGTGGTCAGCAGCTCCTCCCTGTCGCCCAACACTGTGATGGATGTAGGTGTCAGCCAGTGTCGACACACAGGTATAATCCCATGCTAAGAGCTTGCCATTCTTCCAAGGATAGATGGTGATCCCGTCGGGGCAGTTTGCTGGGTTGTGGGCGTTGTTGGCTGCTAGTGATCGAGGCTCTCTCTCGGCTGGGCATCCAGCTGTAGCAAGGGTTCTCTTTATGATGTCGTTGACTTCATTGTGTCTTGCGGCTTGCGCATCGCCGCAAATACACGTATATATATATATATATATATATATATATATATATATATATATATATATATATATATATATATATATATATATATATATATATATATATATATATATATATATATATATATATATATGGCACTGTGTAGCTAGGGTCCTGTATTCCTTCTGAATCACTGAGGTTGTCTGGAAGAATTTGTTTTATTAGCTCATTTGATGCTATGGAAGATGATAAGAAAGCTGGTAGGGCAATCTGGGAGGATATATATATATATATATATATATATATATATATATATATATATATATATATATATATATATATATATATATATATATATATATACATATATATGTGTGTGTGTGAGTGTGTGTGTGTACTCACCTGATTGTGGTTGCATGGGTCGAGTCATAGCTCCTGTCCCCGACTCTTTATAGTTCGCTACTAGGTCCACTATCTTCTTGCTCCATGAGCTTTATCATACCTCTTCT
>WNWK01035917.1:0-12500 GCA_009830355.1 Cherax destructor | reverse complement strand
AGCCTTGACTGAGGAACTGAAGCCTTGACTGAGGAACTGAAGCCTTGACATAGGAACTGAAGCCTTGACTGAGGAACTGAAGCCTTGACTGAGGAACTGAAGCCTTGACCGAGGAACTGAAGCCTTGACTGAGGAACTGAAGCTTTGACTGAGGAACTGAAGCCTTGACTGAGGAACTGAAGACTTGACTGAGGAACTGAAGCCTTGACTGAGGAACTGAAGCCTTGACTGAGGAACTGAAGCCTTGACTGAGGAACTGAAGACTTGACTGAGGAACTGACGCCTTGACTGAGGAACTGAAGCCTTGACTGAGGAACTGAAGCCTTGACTGAGGAACTGAAGACTTGACAGAGGAACTGAAGCCTTGACTGAGGAACTGAAGCCTTGACTGAGGAACTGAACTTTTGACTGAGGAACTGAAGCCTTGACTGAGGAACTAAACAAAGCAATTTCAGAATGTCAGAGGTGAAGCCGATGATGTACCTTGAGAGCACCTATGATGTACTTAGAGAGCACCTATGATGTACCTGGAGAGCACCTATGATGTACCTGGAGAGCACCTATGATGTACCTAGAGAGCACCTATGATGTACCTAGAGAGCACCTACAAGCACTCTGACAATATTTTAAACAGGTGTTTCAGAGTTAAATTGATAAAGTGTTTTTCGAAGAGTATAACAAAATAGACATTTGTTAAGGTTAAATAGAGACATATGACATTATATACTTACAGGAAGCCAGCTGAACTCTGGACACTCCAGACCAGTACACTACCATGACACATAATGTTTAGTGTTCAGTGAGAACACTAGACATTAACTCTGGACACTCCAGACCACTACACCACCATGACACATAATGTTTAGTGTTCAGTGAGAACACTAGACATTAACTCTGGACACTCCAGACCACTACACCACCATGACACATAATGTTTAGTGTTCAGTGAGAACACTTGACATTAACTCTGGACACTCCAGATCACTACACCACCATGACACATAATGTTTAGTGTCCAGTGAGAACACTAGACATTAACTCTGGACACTCTAGACCACTACACTACCATGACACATATTGTTAAGTGTCCAGTGAGAACACTAGACATTAACTCTGGACACTCTAGACCACTACACTACCATGACACATATTGTTTAGTGTCCAGTGAGAACACTAGACATTAACTCTGGACACTCCAGACCACTACACTACCATGACACATATTGTTAAGTGTCCAGTGAGAACACTAGACTTTAACTCTGAACACTTTAGACCACTACACCACCATGACACATAATGTTTAGTGTTCAGTGAGAACACTAGACATTAACTCTGGACACTCTAGACCACTACACCACCATGACACATAATGTTTAGTGTTCAGTGAGAACACTAGACATGCTTCACTTAACACCTGCCACATACAGGTGAGTGGTAAGCTCAGAGACTACTTTCATTAACCTCATATTTGGATACCAGCTTTATCATATCTCTTCCTAAAGCTATGCATGGATCCTGCCTCCACTACATCACTCTCCAGATTGTTCCACTTCCTGACAACTCTATGACTGAAGAAATACTAATAAACATCCCTGTGACTCATACGAGTCTTCAACTTCCAGTGGTCAACCCTTGTTGCTGTGTCACATCTCTGAAACATTCTGTTCCCATCCTCCCTGTCAATTTCTCTCCGTATTTTATATGTTGTTATCATGTCTTCCCCTGTCCTTCCTGTCCTCCAGTGTTGTCAGTTGAGTTCCCTTAAGCTCTCATCATAAGACAAACTCATCAGTTCTGGGACTAGTTTTGTTGCAAACCTTTGCATTTTCTTTAATTTCTTGACGTGTCTGACCCGGTGTGGGCTCCAAACTGGTGATGCATACTCCTATATGGGCCTGACGTACACGGTGTAGTGTCGTGAATGACTCCTTACTTAGATGTCGAAACGCTGTTTTCAGGTTTGCTAAGCACCCGTATGCTGCAGCAGTTATTTGGTTGATATGCGCCTCAGGCGATGTGCTCAGTATGATGCTCACCCCAAGATCCTTTTCCTTGAGCGAGCTTTACAGCCTTTGACCTCTTAGGCTGTACTCCGTCTGCGGTCTCCTTTGTCCTTCCCCAATATTCATAACTTTGCACTTGCTGTGGTTAACCTCCAAGAGCCATTTGTGAGACTAGGCTTGCAGCCTGTCCAGATCGCCTTGTAGGCTTACCTTATCCTCTTCCGCTTGTATTATCCTCATAAGTTTCAAATCGTATTCATACCGGAACACCTCTGACTCTATCCCTTGCATCATATCATTCACATATACAAGACACAACACCGTACTTAGGTCTGACCCTTGTGGAACCCCACTCGACACATGAACCCACTCTGACACCTCGTCTCGGACCGACACACGTTGTTTCCTTCCTGTCAAGTATTCCCTGTTCCATTGTAGTATTTTCCCTTCTATTCCTGCCTGCTCCTCTAGTTTTTCAACCAGTCTCTTGTGTGGAACTCTGTCGAAAGCCTTCTTACAGTCCAAGAAGATGCAGTCTACCCATCCCGCTCTCCTGTCTTACCTCTGTTACCTTGTCATAGACCTCCAAGAGGTTCTTGATGCAGGATTTCCCTTCCCTGAAGCCATGTTGGTTGTCATGTATTAGGCCATTCCATTCTAGGTGTTCCACCACTCTTTTCCTGATAATATTCTCCATAACTTTACATACAACACATGTCAGTAAGCCTAGTCTGTAGTTTACATACAACACATGTCAGTAAGCCTAGTCTGTAGTTTAGTGCAGCCTGTCTGTCTCCTTTCTTAAAAATCGGGACGGCATTTGCTGTCTACAGCACCTCAGGCAGTTGCCCTGTTTCGATAGATTTATTTTAGATTGTTGTTAGAGGCACACACTGCGTCTGCTCCCTCTCTCAGGACCCAAGGAGGGATATTATCTGGGCCCACCGCCTTCGAGGTATCTAGTTCCCCTTGCAGTTTCTTCACGCGCTGAGCTCTTCACATACTTTTTGGTTGTTCTCTGTGAGCTTCCTCCTTCCTTCCTCAACCTGATTACCTGATCCTTGACTGTTGTTTTCCTCCTGATGTGGCTGTATAACAACTTATGGGTCAGATTTGGCTTTTGATGCTATGTCCTTCTCCTATTGACTCAGTGCTTCTCTCCTTATCGATTCATATTCATTTCTGGCTCTTCAACTCAACTCCCTGTTTTCCTGGGTCCTTTGCCTTCTATGTTTTTTCCATTCTCTTGAACACTTAGCTTCGGCTTCTCCACACCTCATGGTAAACCATGGGCTCACTCTGGCCTTCCCATTGTTTCTGTTGCTCTTTGGTACGAACTTCTTTTGCTCCCTGTATATTTATGTATACAGTGGACCCTCAGTTTTCGTTGAAAATTCTTTCCAGAATGCTGTTTGAGTGACATTACCGAACGAATTTGTTCCCATAAGGACAAATGCAAATTAGATTAGTCGTTTCAGACCCCCAAAAATACACTTACAAAACCCCTTATGAAAATACGCTTACATAATTGTTCAAGTTTGGAGGTGAACGAAAACCGAGGGTCCACTGTATATTACTTTTTCACATAATTTTATATTGCTGATGTTTTCATTAATAGCTAAAATGAGGTGTAACAATTTACACCTCTCTCTGTGCTCGCTGTTGGCGAGTTGTAACTGGCTGTCCGCATTAGCAAACCGCTTAGTTTGCTAATGCTTGTTTGTGTCAGGCAGTACCTGGCACCGTCGCTGGAGTAGCAATGGCTATCAGGCAGTACCTGGCACCGTCGCTGGAGTAGCACTGGCTAGTCACGTAATGGCACCTGATGTTGGAGCTGCCCTCCCTACCTCTATATCTTATCTACTCCTACAAGAAGCATCTCTTTCAATACCTGTTTCTTGTCCTAGAAGTATCTCTCTTGTCTCTCGTCTCTCTGGCTGTTTGTTCGTGATTTAGACTTTGTTTTTGGTACAGTATGATTTAGTTAGAGAGACGAAACATACTTCTCGTAACTCTGTTCATAGAGCATCGTTCAGACTTAGTGATTTTTGACGTTTTACAGAGGTTGTGTCACGGAGACACTTTGTGTGGCATCTGCACACCGTCGTAGTAGGAGATTTGGTTATGCTGAACATAGATTCAGTATTAAGGGAACTTAATTCCTTTTATGGAGGATCTGCTGAAGGTCCCAAGTCAGGGTCGTTGTTTTGTCTCCTTGTTCCTGACACTGTGCTGCTGCTTATTAATGTTTTGTACATTATTGCTGTTTGGTTGCTGTTTGTACATTATTGTTCAAACAAACTGTTTGGTTGCTGTTTGTACATTATTGTTCAAACAAACTGTTTGGTTGCTGTTTGTACATTATTTTCAAACAAACTGTTTGGTTTCTGTTTGTACATTATTGTTCAAACAAACTGTTTGGTTTCTGTTTGTACATTATTGTTCAAACAAGCTGTTTGTTTGCTGTTTGTACATTATTGTTCAAACAAACTGTTTGGTTTCTGTTTGTACATTATTGTTCAAACAAACTGTTTGGTTGCTGTTTGTACATTATTGTTCAAACAAACTGTTTGGTTTCTGTTTGTACATTATTGTTCAAACAAACTGTTTGGTTTCTGTTTGTACATTATTGTTCAAACAAGCTGTTTGGTTGCTGTTTGTACATTATTGTTCAAACAAACTGTTTGGTTTCTGTTTGTACATTATTGTTCAAACAAACTGTTTGGTTGCTGTTTGTACATTATTGTTCAAACAAACTGTTTGGTTTCTGTTTGTACATTATTGTTCAAACAAACTGTTTGGTTTCTGTTTGTACATTATTGTTCAAACAAGCTGTTTGGTTGCTGTTTGTACATTATTGTTCAAACAAACTGTTTGGTTTCTGTTTGTACATTATTGTTCAAACAAACTGTTTGGTTGCTGTTTGTACATTATTGTTCAAACAAACTGTTTGGTTGCTGTTTGTACATTATTGTTCAAACAAACTGTTTGGTTGCCTTAATGGTCGAGAAATTGGATTACTTGTGGACTTGTAGTGAGTCAGTGTTCAGGTCGAGTCTAGTCTTACTGAGACATAACGAGCACTGAGCACATACACATTCACACACACGTGTATGTAGTTGTATTATTTGTATACATGTGTATATCTCATCATACCAAAGTACCAGATGGTACTTAAGATTTGTACTTTACGAAATGTGTCCTCAACACTTTATTACTAGATGGACAATTTAACATTGCATTTACTTGACAAGTGTAGAAGGTTATATCCTAAATTATATCAAATTTATATACCTTGATGTTGTCCACCTAGACTACTTTGTTATTAAAGATCTCAAATTTTATTTCGTTGGTTTAATATCACAAAGTTGGAATCCCAAAACAATATTAATATTTCACACATATTTAAGGGATAACTAAACTTGATCTTATTCTGACAAACTGTTACAAAACCAGAAGCAATCTTGATGCTGGAGGGGATCAGTAAGTTGACTTAGTATTATCTGCACATGTCTATACTGTGTGGATATCACATTTTGTAACACTTCTCTACTGCCTCCCTAAACTGTATGTGTACTCACCTATTTTTTGGTTGCAGGGGTCGAGTCTTAGCTCCTGGCTTCGTCTCTTTACTGATCACTACTGGGTCTTCTATCTCCCTTCTCCATGAGCTTTATCAAACCTTGTCTTAAAACTATGTATGGTTCCTGCCTCCACTACATCACTTGCCAGACTATTCCACTTCCTGACTACTCTATGCCTAAAGAAATACTTCCTAACTTACCTTTACCTGGAGTACCTGGAGAGAATTCCAGGGGTCAACGCCCCCGCGCCCGGTCTGTGACCAGGCCTCCTGTTGGACCAGAGCCTGATCAACCAGGCTGTTACTGCTGGCCGCACGCAGTCCAACGTACGAACCACAGCCCGGCTGATCAGGTACCGACTTGAGGTGCCTGTCCAGTGACTGCTTGAAGACAGCCAGGGGTTTGTTGGTAATCTCCCTGATGTATGCTGGGAGGCAGTTGAACAATCTTGGGCCCCTGACACTTATTGTGTTGTCCCTCAACGTGCTAGTGGCACCCCTGCTCTTCATTGGGGGGGATGTTACATCGCCTGCCGAGTCTTTTGCTTTCGTAGGGAGTGATTTTTGTGTGCAAGTTTGGTACTAAGCCCTCGAGAATTTTCCATGTGTATATAATAATGTATCTCTCCCGCCTGCGTTCTAGAGAGTACAGGTTTAGGAACTTCAAGCGTTCCCAGTAATTGAGGTGGGTTATCGCACTTATGCGTGCGGTGAAGGTTCTCTGCACATTTTCAAGGTCAGCAATTTCACCCGCCTTGAAAGGTGCAGTTAGTGTGCAGCAATATTCCAGCCTAGATAGAACAAGCGATCTGTAAAGTGTCAACATGGGCTTTGCATCCCTGGTTTTGAAGGTTCTCATTATCCATCCTGTCATTTTTCGAGCAGATGCAATTGCTACTTTGTTATGGTCCTTGAAGGTGAGATCCTCTGACATGATCACTCCCAGGTCTTTGACATTAGGTTTTCGCTCTATTGTGTGGTTGGAATTAGTTTTGTACTCCGATGAGATTTTAATTTCTTCACGTTTTCCGTATCTTAGTAATTGAAATTTCTCATCATTGAACTTCATATTGTTTTCTGCAGCCCATTTAAAGATTTGGTTTGTCTGCTTGGAGTCTTGCAGTGTCTTCACCGGTGGACACTGTCATACAGATTCGGGTGTCATCTGCAAAGGAAGACACAGCACTGTGGCTTATATCCCTGTCAATGTCTGATATGAGGATGAGGAATAGGATGGGAGCAAGTACTGTGCCTTGTGGAACAGAGCTTTTCACAGTAGCTGCCTCAGACTTTACTCTGTTGACTACTACTCTTTGTGTTCTACATGTTAGGAAATTATAGATCCATCTACCAACTTTTAATGTTATTCCTTTATCACGCATTTTGTGTGCTATTACACCATGGTCACACTTGTCAAAGGCTTTTGCAAAATCTGTGTATATAACATCTGCATTTTGTTTATCTTCTAGAACATCCAGGACCTTGTCATAGTGGTCCAGTAGTTGGGACAGACAGGAGCGTCCTGCTCTAAACCCATGCTGTCCTGGGTTGTGCAATTGATGGGTATCAAGATGGGTGGCGATCTTGCTTCTTAGAACCCTTTCAAAGATTTTTATGATATGGGACGTTAGCGCTATTGGTCTGTAGTTCTTTGCTATTGCTTTACTGCCCCCTTTGTGGAGCGGGACTATGTCTGTTGTTTTTAGTAGCTGCGGGACGATCCCAGTGTCCATGCTCCTTCTCCATAGGATGTTAAAAGCATGTGATAGGGGCTTCTTGCAGTTCTTGATGAACACGGAGTTCCATGAGTCTGGGCCTGGAGCGGAGTGCATGGGCGTGTCATTTATTGACATGCCTTTGACTCATCTGAGTCTTCATCTTCCAATTGTGACCCCTTGTTTCTGTGTCCCATCTCTGGAACATCCTGTTTCTGTCCACCTTGTTAATTCCTCGCAGTATTTTGCATGTCGTTATCATGTCTCCCCTAACCCTCCTGTCCTCCAGTGTCGTCAGGCCGGTTTCTCTTAACCTTTCTTCATAGCTCTGGAACTAACCTTTGCACGTTCTCTAATTTCTTGACGTGCTTGTCCAGATGTGGGTTCCAAACTGGTGCTGCATACACCAGTATGGGACTGACGTACACGGTGTACAGAATCTTGAACGATTTCTTACTGAGGTATCGGAATGCTATTCTCAGGTTTGCCAGGCGCCCGTATGCTGCAACAGTTATCTGGTTGATATGCGCCTCAAGAGATATGCTCGTTATTATAATCACCCCAAGATCCTTTTCCTTGAGTGAGGTTTGCAGTCTTTGGCTACCTAGCCTATACTCTGTCTGCGGTCTTCTTTGCCCTTCCCCGATATTCATGACTTTGTATTTGGCAGGGTTAAATTCGAGGTGTCAGTTGCTGGACCAGGCATCCAGCCTGTACAGGTCTCTTTGTAGTCCTGTCTGATCCTCATCCGATTTAATTCTCCTCATTAATTTCACATCATCTGCAAACAGAGACACTTCTGAGTCTATCCCTTCCGTCATGTCATTCACATATACCAAAAATAGCACTGGTCCTAGGACTGACCCCTGTGGAACCCCACTCGTCACAGGCGCCCACTCTGATACCTCGTCACGTACCACGACTCGTTGTTGCCTCCCTGTCAGGTATTCTCTGATCCATTGCAGTGCCTTTCCTATTATGCATGCCGGATCCTCTAGCTTTTGCACTAATCTCTTGTGGGGGAACTATGTTGAAGGCCTTCTTGCAGTCCAAGAACATGTAATCTACCCACCCCTCTCTCTCGGGTCTTACCTCCGTTATCTTGCGTGTATGTGTGTGTGTGTGTGCGTGTATGTTTGTGTGTGTTAGTTACCATTTTGTCCTAGGCACATGTCTATTAGACACTAGGCCTGTTGTATGTATGTGTGTGTGTGTGTGTGTGTGTGTGTGTGTGTAACGAAACAGTTCGAAATGTTTCGGCCCCGTAGGGAATTGAACCCGGGCCCTCCGTGTGTGAAGCAAGAGCGCTAGCCATCATGCCATCGGGGCGTGTACTGTGTGTGTGTGTGTATGTGTGTGTGTGTGTGTGTGTGGCGCGTGTATGTGTGTGTGTATGTGTGTGTGTGTGTGTGTGTGTGTGTGTGTGTGCCTGTATGTGTGTGTGTATGTGTGTGTGTGCGCGTATATGTGTATGTGTGTGTGTGTGTGTGCGTGTATGTGTGTGTGTGTGTGTGTATATATGTGTGCTCACCTAATTGCTCACCTAATTGTGGTTGCAGGGGTCGAGACTCAGCTCCTGGCCCCGCCTCTTCGCTGTCTGGTACTGGGTCTCTTCTCTCCCTGCTCCATGAGCTTTATCATACCTTGTCTTAAAACTATGTATGGTTCCCGCCTCCACTATATCTTTCTCTAGTCCATTCCACTTCCTGACTACTCTGTGGCTGAAGAAATGTTTCCTGACATCCCTTTGACTCATCTGAGTCTTCAGCTTCCAGTTGTGTCCCCTTGTTTCTGTGTCCCTCTGTGAAACAACCTGTCACTATCTACCTTGTCAATTCCCGCAGTATTTTGTATGTCGTTATCATGTCTCCTCTGACCCTTCTTTCCTCCAGTGTTGTTAGTCCTATTTCCTCAATCTTTCTTCATAAGACAGACCCCTGAGTTGTGGAACTAACCTTGTCGCAAACCTTTGCACTTTCTCTAGTTTCTTACGTGCTTGACCAGGTGTGGGTTCCAGACTGGTGCTGCATATTCTAGTATGGGCCTGACGTACACGGTATACAGTGTCTTGAACGATTCCTTGTTAAGGTAACGGAACGCTAATCTAAGGTTTGCCAGACGCCCATATGCTGCCGCAGTTATCTGGTTGATGTGTGCCTCCGGAGACGTGCTAGGCGTTATACTCACTCCAAGGTCTTTCTCCTTTGCCGAGGTTTGTAGCCTTTGTCCGCCTAGCTTGTACTCTGTCAGCGGTCTTCTTTGCCCTTCTCCGATCCTCATGACTTTGCATTTGGAGGGATTGAATTCGAGAAGCCAACTGCTAGACCAGATGTCGAGCTTGTCCAGGTCTGTTTGCAGCCCTGCCTGGTCCTCTTCCGATGTGATTCTCCTCATTATTTTCACATCATCCGCGAATAGAGACACTTCTGAGTCTATCCCGTCCGTCATGTCATTTACATATACCAGGAATAACACTGGTCCTAGGACTGACCCCTGCGGTACACCGCTCGTCACAGGCGCCCACTGTGATACCTCACCACGCACCATGACCCGTTGTTGCCTCCCTTTGAGGTATTCCCTGATCCATTCCAGTGCCCTTCCTGTTATACCTGCTTGTTCTTCCAACTTCTTTACTAATTGTGTGTGTGTGTGTGTGTGTATGTATGTGTGTGTGTGTGTGTGTTGTGTATGTGTGTGTGTATGTGTGTGTGTGTGTGTGTGTGTGTGTGTGATGTGTGTGTGTGTGTAGTGTGTGTGTGTGTGTGTGTGTGCTGTGTGTGTGTATGTGTGTGTGTGTGTATGTGTGTGTGTGCGTGTATGTGTGTGTGTGTGTGTGTGTGTGTGTGTGTACTCACCTATTTGTACTCACTATTTGTGGTTGCAGGGGTCGAGTCATAGCTCCTGGCCCCGCCTCTTCACTGATTGCTACTAGGTCCTCTCTCTCTCTCCCTGCTCCACGAGCTTTATCAAACCTAGTCTTAAAACTATGTATGGTTCCTGCCTCCACTATGTCGCTTTCTAAGCTATTCCACTTCCTGACAACTTTATGACTGAAGAAATACTTCCTAACATCCCTTTGACTCATAGGAGTCTTCAACTTCCAATTGTGACCCCTTGTTTCTGTGTCCCCTCTCTGGAACATCTTGTCTCTGTCCACCTTATCTATTCCTCGCAGTATTTTATATGTCGTTATCATGTCTCCCCTAACCCTCCTGTCCTCTAGTGTCGTCAGGCCGATTTCCTTAACCTTTCTTCGTAGGACAATCCCCTTAGCTCTGGGACTAGTCTTGTTGCAAACCTTTGCACTTTCTCTAATTTCTTGACGTGCTTGACCAGGTGTGGGTTCCAAACTGGTGCTGCATACTCCAGTATGGGCCTGACGTATATGGTATACAGAGTCTTGAATGATTCCTTAGTGAGGTATTGGAACGCTATTCTTAGGTTTGCCAGCCGCCCGTATGCTGCAGCAGTTATCTGATTGATGTGTGCCTCAGGAGATGTGCTCGGTATTATACTCACCCAAAGATCTTTTCTTTGAGTGAGGTTTGCAGTCTTTGGCCACCTAGACTATACTCTGTCTGCGGTCTTCTTTGCCCTTCCCCGATATTCATGACTTTACATTTGGCAGGGTTAAATTCAAGGAGCCACTTACTGACCAGGCTTGCAGCCTGTCCAGGTCTCTTTGTAGTCCTGCCTGATCCTCGATTGATTTGATTCTTCTCATTAACTTCACATCATCTGCAAATAGTGACACTTCTGAGTCTACCCCTTCCGTTATGTCATTCACATATACCAAAAACAGTACAGGTCCTAGGACTGACCCTTGTGGAACTCCACTCGTCACAGGTGCCCACTCTGACATCTCGTCACGTACCATGACTCGTTGTTGCCTCCTGTCAGATATTCTCTGATCCATTGCAGTGCTTTTCCTGTTACGTGTGCCTGATCCTCTAGCTTTTGCATTAACCTCTTGTGAGGAACTTGTCAACGCCTTGCAGTCAAAATGCAGTCATCCACCTCTTCTACTTACCTTGAAATCCTAGGTTGTGCCATTCTTCTGAAACGGTCGTTTATAAGCTTGTGTCTTTCTAGGTGCTCCACCACTCTCCTCCTGATGATCTTCTCCATGACTTTGCATACTATACATGTCAGTGACACAGGTCTGTAGTTTAATGCCTCGTGTCTGTCTCCTTTCTTAAAATTGGGACTACATTTGCCATCTTCCACGCCTCAGGTAGTTGCCCAGTTTCAATGGATGTGTTGAAGATTTGTGTTAGTGGCACACACAACATCTCTGCTCCTCTCTAAGGACCCAAGGAGAAATGTTATCCGGTCCCACCGCTTTTGAGGTATCGAGTTCACATAGCAGCTTCTTCACCTCCTCCTCGGTTGTGTGTATTTCATCCAGCCCTTGTTGGTATACCTCCCTATTCTGAATTCCTGGAGTCCTACCTGTCTCCTGTGTAAATACTTCTTTAAATCTCATGTTGAGCTCCTCACATACCTCTTGGTCGTTTATTGTGAACTCCCACCTTTCTTTCTCAGCCTGATTACCTGGTCCTTGACTGTTGTTTTCCTCCTGATGTGGCTATACAACAGCTTGGGTCAGACTTGACTTTGATGCTATATCATTTTCATATTGTCGCTGAGCCTCCTTCCACCTGTGCATATTCGTTTCTGGCTCTTCGGCTAATCTCTTTATTTTCCTGGGTCCTTTGTCTTCTGTACTTTTTCCATTCTCTATTACACTTACTTTTTGCCTCCCTACACCTCTGGGTGAACCAAGGACTCGTTCTGGTCTTCCCATTACTTCTGTTTCCCTTGGGGACAAACCTCTCTCTGCCTCTTTGCATTTGGTTGTCACATATTCCATCATTTCTTTTACTGGTTTTCCTGCCAATCTCTCCTCCCACTGAACGTCTTGTAGGAAGTTCCTCATGCCTGTGTAGTCCCCCTTTGTAGTTTCGTTTCTCCTTCCTATTCCTGCTCCCTCTCCACTTGTAGCTCAACTATATAATCAAAACACAGAACCAAAGGATCACTAGCTCCAAGGGGCCTTTCATACGTGATATCCTCGATGTCCGAACTACTCAAGGTGAATACTAGGTCCAGTCTTGCTGGATCATCCCCACCTCTCTCTCTGGTAGTGTTCTAACATGTTGATGCATGAGGTTTTCCAGTACCACATCCATCATCTTG
>WNWK01035916.1:0-19482 GCA_009830355.1 Cherax destructor | reverse complement strand
TTTTTTTTTTTTTTTTTGTACCAAATATAACAAACCAAACAAATTTACATAGTAAAATATGAACTCATTCAAAACGTAACTTTTCTTTAACAATTTTAAATATCATAAAACAAAACAACATATTATCCAAACATTAAACAATAGCAAACATCAAATCGAGCATCAGACACCAAAAGGTGTATTTATTTATGACAGTGCTATACATTCTCATTATCAACTTGCAACTAAACAATTTAACTCCAAACCCACAAAATAGATGAAATCTGCTCAATAAAACCTAAAAAGTACAACACATCCACCACACCTGGTTATTACACCCAAAAAAAAATTGGCTTTAACCAACAACAAAATGTGTCAACATACCCCACACCCAACCCGAGCCAAAAAAACATTATAGGCTCTCACAAAATAAAGGATCAACTGATCACTATCAGTCATACACAACATAGAAGCCGTACTTAAACCCTAAACATAAAGGCTTCCAAACAACATACAACAAACTATTCACTCTAATTGCTACAAAATATTAACCCATCCATAAAAACTTCCACTTCCCACACATTCCATCCTTTCACACTTGACAATACAACAAACCAAACATCTCATAACACTTCACCACACAGGGTAAAGTAAACAAAACCAAACCGAGGCCTATACTACCTCAAACACCGTACCAAGATCTCAACACATAAGGCTTAAAACAGAACCTTATAAAAACATACCGTGGTTCCTTGCATAACACCAAACACACATGCATGTCCACAGGAACACAGCCAAAACAGAAGGAAACCAAAACCCTCCCACCCCCTAAGAACTACAGCTATACCCTACCTCCCTACACCTACCAACACATCCCATACACCCCACCCACACAAATATAACCTCAACAACCCCTCCACTGTCAAAACTCTATACGCTGATGGAAAAAAACTCTCCCAACTCCCCCCATAAATCTCCCTATTCCTACATTTCGTTCTAAAAATTAGGGCAGCCAAAGCTTTAACCACCACCCTCACCTCCAAACCCCTCATACTCCAAAACACGAAAATATAATCCAAAACAATGTATGTCAATGCCCTGCGCACACTTTCCGAGTAATCACCCAAATCTAAACTTAAAGCACGCAACACGGACACACCCCTCCCACTAATCAAATTCAACACCCCCCCTACCCAATCCAGCACATTTCCCATGTCCCTACAAAAATACACCACATGAAAAGCCGTCTCCCACTCCCCACATTTATCACACTTCCCATTATTTGTCATACCCATCATAAAAAGTAAGTAAGTAAGTAAGTAAGTTTATTCAGGTATACACAAATACATTTACATACATTATCATACATAGCAGCATATGTGTAGAGAACCTAGGATAACCCAAAAAAGTCAGAGTGACTTATTTCCATTGGGGTCCTTTTTACACCTTAATTTTTACAGTGTAGGATATATATGTTATTATATTATAGAGGATATATGTATACTAGGAATAAGGTAAAAGAGTTATTTACATATACATGTGTGTTAGCTAAAAAATAAAAATCATTCTCCTCCTTTTCTGTCGCTACATTCATTAGGTACCTTTTGGTTCTCTTCTTGAACTGGCTCATGCTGTGACTGGCTTTGACATGTGCAGGCAGTCTGTTCCATTCCTTTATTGCTGTACAATAAAAGGTGTTTGAAGCCTGGCCACTGACTGTGGGAACTACAAAGTTGTGCTCTCTCCCCCTAGTACTATGACTGCTTTGGTTCCCAGCCTTGACAAAATTGGCAGCAAGATATTCTGGACACTGTTTGTGAGCAATTTTATAAACTTGATTTAATTTAAGTTGTTTTACTCTGTCTTCAATATTCAGCATATCCAATTGTTGTAATTCATCCTGGCCTACATGCTCTCTTGGACCCAGGTCCAGGATGAATCTTACCATTTTGTTCTGGGTGATTTGCAGCTTATCTTTCAGTTTTTTGTCAAGGCAGAGTACCATGAAGAGCAGGCGTAGTCCATATGACATTGTATAAGGGCTAGACATAGGGTCCTGCGAGCCTCAGTAGGTAGACACTGTGCTTGTCTGTAGAGGAACTTCAGTCTGGCATTCGCTTTCTTTACTACACTGTTCCCTATCAATTCTCCTGACATGCATGGGTCAAGGGATTCCCAGATATTTTACTGAGGAAACTGAAGTGGGCTAATTGGGATGACCTGACTATGGGTCAGGTAGGTGGTTTTGGTTGCCAATATGACGTTTTTCAGAGCATAGTTCTAGCTGCCCAGACAACTTTTGTTCAAAGTAGGAAATTAGATCTAACAAAAATGATCCTAAATGGATGAACAATAGAGTAAAACATCTCATTGGTCAAAGAGAGGCATATATAGGCGTATCAAAAGAGGGGATGGACAGATAAGAAATCAATATTATCAATTAAAGAGAGAAATAAAAAAGGAATAAGAAAAGCAAAAAGGGATTATGAGGCTAAGGTCGCAAGGGATTCGAAGACTAACCCAAAAGGGTTCTTTCAGGTATACAGAAGTAAGATTAGGGACAAGATAGGCCCACTTAAGAGTAACTCAGGACAGATCACGGACAGTGATAAGGATATGTGTGAAATTTTCAATACTTACTTCCTCTCAGTTTTACTCAGGAAGATACTAGCAGAATTCCAGAAATAATAAATTATGTAGAACTGGAAGATAACAGACTATGCTCGATTGGGGTAACTAGTGACATGGTCCTCAGACAAATAGAGAAATTAAAACCTAACAAATCCCCAGGCCCTGATGAACTGTTTGCAAGAGTTTTAAAGGAATGTAAAGAGGAACTTAGCAAACCTTTGGCAAATCTTTTCAATATATCACTACAAACTGGCATAGTGCCAGACAAGTGGAAAAGGGCAAATGTAATACCTATTTACAAGGCAGGTGACAGGTCCTTAGCTTCGAACTATAGACCAATAAGCCTTACCTCCATAGTTGGTAAATTTATGGAATCAATAATTGCCGAGGCAATTCGTAGCCATCTTGAAAAGCATAAATTGATTAATGAATCTCAACACGGTTTTACAAAGGGGCGTTCATGTCTTACGAATTTACTAACTTTTTTCACTAAGGTGTTTGAGGAAGTAGATCATGGTAATGAATATGATATTGTGTATATGGACTTCAGTAAGGCTTTCGATAAAGTTCCACATCAGAGGCTACTGAGGAAACTTAAGGCACACGGAATAGGAGGAGAAATTTTTCCTGGGTAGAGGCATGGTTGACTAATAGGCGGCAGAGAGTTTGCATAAATGGAGAGAAATCAGAATGGGGGCGTGTCTCAAGCGGTGTTCCACAGGGGTCAGTTTTGGGCCCCTGTTGTTTACAATTTACATAAACGACATAGATGAGGGAATAAATAGTAGCATAAGTAAATTTGCTGATGACACCAAAATAGGCCGTCCAATTCATTCAAACGAGGACATTAGAGCACTCCAGGATGATTTGAATAGACTGATGCAGTGGTCGGAGAAGTGGCAGATGCAGTTTAATGTAAACAAATGCAAAGTTCTAAATGTTGGGCAGGACAATAACCATGCCACATATAAGCTGAATAATATAGATCTTATTACTTGTAATTGCGAGAAGGATTTAGGAGTTCTGGTTAGTAGTAATCTGAAGCCTAGACAACAGTGCATAAGTGTTCGCAATAAAGCTAACAGAATCCTTGGCTTCATATCAAGAAATATAAATAACAGAAGTCCTCAGGTTGTTCTTCAACTCTATATATCTTTGGTTAGGCCTCATTTAGATTATGCTGCACAGTTCTGGTCACCGTATTACAGAATGGATATAAATGCACTGGAAAACGTACAGAGGAGGATGACAAAGTTGATCCCATGTATCAGAAATCTTCCCTATGAGGATAGACTGAGGGCCCTGAATCTGCACTCTCTAGAAAGGCGTAGAATTAGGGGGGATATGATTGAGGTGTACAAATGGAAAACAGGAATAAACAAAGGGGATGTAAATAGCGTGCTGAAAATATCCAACCAAGACAGGACTCGCAGCAATGGTTTCAAGTTGGAAAAGTTCAGATTCAGGAAGGATATAGGAAAGCACTGGTTTGGTAATAGAGTTGTGGATGAGTGGAACAAACTCCCGAGTACCGTCATAGATGCTAAGACGTTGTGTAGTTTTAAAAATAGGTTAGATAAATACATGAGTGGGTGTGGATGGGTGTGAGCTTGTACTAGGTCAGATGCAGTGCTCCTTCCTTAAGTGAATGTAACCTGACCTGTACTAATTCCTTAAGTGGAAGTGACCTGACCAGGTGGTCAGCTGGACAATTATATGAGTGGGTGCGGTTGGGTGTGAATTGGTCCTGACTAGGTTGTGCTACTAGGTCAGATGTAGTGCTCCTTCCTTAAGTGAATGTAACCTGACCTGGCTGGGTCGGGGCATTGGCTTAAGCCGTTGGAGATTTGGACCTGCCTCGCATGGGCCAGTAGGCCTGCTGCAGTGTTCCTTCTTTCTTATGTTCTTATGTTCTTATTACACCGGACATTAAAATTATTTACCCTGCTCAGTTTATATTTCGTTCCAAAGAGTATGGCTTCTGTTTTCCCAAGATGTAACGATAGTTTGTTGTCTACTAACCATTTGCTGCAGGACTCCAGTTCCAGTGTTAATACATTAGTTATATCTTGTGGGTCTTTACCTGACACTAACAGAGCACTGTCATCCGCATACAGTAGGAGTTTGCACTTGACACTGATGGGCATATCATTTACATAACACAGGAATAATAAAGGCCCCAGAATACTACCTTGGGGAACTCCACATGCTATCGGCAGTGGTTTTGATTCCGTTTTGTTGATTTTGACAATTTGTTTCCTGTTGCTAAGATAGGACTTAAACCAGTCTGTGGAACCTGTGCCGATAGCTTGAAGTTTCTTACATAAAATATTATGATTGACAGTATCGAAGGCCTTTTGCAAGTCTAAAGTTACCATTCCTATGAGGTTCCCTATAGACATTTCAGTTCTCATGTAATCCATCAGATTAATTAGGGAGGTGTCGGTTGAGTAAGATCTCCTAAAGCCTGATTGGTAACTATGAAGAATGTTGTTGTCACTAAGATATTTAACTACTTGACAGTACACCGCCCTCTCTAGAATTTTGGATATTACACTGAGTATACTAACAGGCCTATAGTTGCTGACATCAGACCTACTATTTTTCTTGAAGATGGGAGTAACTCTGGCCTCCTTGAACCCCTCTGGCACTGTATTAGTGGTGATGGACAAATTTATTATGTGAGCAATGGGAATTGCCAGTTCAGAGGCACCATCTTTTAGGAACTTAGACGGGATGTTATCTGGGCCGGTGCTCTTAATTGGGTTTAACCTGCTTAGTTCTTTTTGCACGAAGTCATGAGATACACTTACTAGTTGACAACTGTTTGGAGTTACTCCTTTATTGGTATAGTATGTTTTAAATTTATCAGAGTCTGTGTTAAAGGTATTAGATGCAGCTGGTAGCTTACTTACTAGTGTTGAGGCGACAGTTGTGTAGTATGAATTAAAACAATTTGCCACTTTAGTTGTTTCGTGGCATACCTCGTTATCGACATTTAGAACTATGTTAAATCTATCTACGGGTTTATGGCTATACCCCAACTGTTTGAGTTGTTGCCAGAGCTTTATAGGGTCCTTCTTGTACTCTTCGATTTTTGAGCAATAGTGTCTTGCCTTTGCGCCTTTTTATAAGCCTCTGCACTCTGTTCCTCACCCTTTGGAATTCATTTAGTGCTGCAATATCCCGTCTGTTTGCCTTAAATCTTTTTATCAACTGGTCTCTGAATTTCATATTATCTAATATCTCAGTAGTCATCCAGGGTTCAGTTCTTCGTTTAATCCTAACCTATTTAACTGGTGCAATATTATCAAGGATGGCAGTGAACATTGTTTTGAATTTTTCCCAGGCATCATTTACGTCCGTGCAACTTGTTATCACTGACCAGTCACAATTGTGTAGCATATTTACCAGTGTTTCTTTACTGTAGTTTCTAGTTGACCTAACTTTTATTGTCTTGTGTAGGCCTATCCGTTCCCTAGTAATATTCCTGGTACAGTAAATGATGAAATGATCACTAAGGCCTGTGGTAATGACGCCTGAGTGACTAATGTTCTCAGGGCGGTTACAAAGTACGTATGTGGTCAATTAGGGTGGCTGAGAACTGTGCGATCCGGGTTGGTGTATTAATTAGTTGCGTGTAACTATTTAAATCCAGAATTTGCTTATATCTTTTACATAGCCCGTTATTTTTCTGTTGAAAACAGATATTGAAGTCTCCTAGTATTACTGTCTCGTCATTGTTATCAAGTCCTGACAAAACTCTCGAAAAGTCCTCTAAGAACTGGTCATGGGTGGGAGGGCGATAACTAGTTCCTACTAAGATGGGTTTGGTCTTGGGAAGCAGCACTTCAAACCATAGAATCTCCAGTTTATTGTCATTTAAATCAGGTCTTGGATTATAGGCTAAGTCGTTCCTTATGTAGGCACATACCCCACCACCTTTTCTATTCCAATCTAAGCGTTTTATATTCTAACCTTCTATTTTGACCTCGTCGTCAGTCACCGTATCATCCAACCAGGATTCCGAGATGGATATAACTGCCGCTCTAGTTCTGTTAGCTAGAATCCTAATCTCTGCCAATTTTGGAAGAAGGGATCTTGCGTTGACATGAATAAAGTGAAGGCCTGTTTTCCTAAGACAATCATAATCATCAATAAATGGCAAGGGGTCATTAGCATTAAAAATAGGAAAATGAATGTCATCATTGCTAAAGGGTAACTGTGCCAAAGTGCATTTGTTACAAACAAAATGAAATCTGGCACCATTACCATAATTGAACACACATCCATTATGCACCCAACCTTTACACAATTTACATCCTGTAAGTTTACTGTTGGAAATAAATGGTATAAAATACCGACACAATGGAAAAATAAACACATAAGCAGTATAATGTGATCCTTTAATGACAACGTTTCGCCCACGCAGTGGGCTTTATCGAGTCACAGACAGATCTACCTGGAAAAAGAGTAACATGAGTATTTATAAGATTTAGTCAGGTGGAGAATGCTGGGTCAGGTGGAGAAAGCTGCATGTGACAGTCTTCAAAGTAGTGTGATAGTTTAAAACCTTGTGTGACTTAAAGGACCTGCAGTGTTCCATTCTTGAGTTCTATGTGGGATAGCGTTGAAGAAGTTTCTTGGCAATAGGTTCAGCTATGTTGTAGAAGCCGTTGTTCTGGCTGAAGTTGTTGGATATACAGATAAGTGATGGAATGGAATGGAATCATCACTTATCTGACCGTCATTATCACCATGACTTATCTCTCTGTTTTGCACCTGTACCCTAGATTGAAGTCCTGGATTAGTATGAATATCGCCACTTAATAGCGCCACTATAAAAGCTGTGCGCCATTGTTTTGTTTTGGAGATGTGGGGTTGCCAAACCTTGCGGCGATAGTGGCACTTACGTTTCTGGTATGATGGCCACTGTTGGGCTTTCACTTTCCAGGGAGCTATCACCTCATTCACCTTTTCCAGTGCCCATGACTGATTTCCTTCTTTCGAGAAATGCACAATAATGATAAATATCATTATGGCAGCCTGAACCCCTCTGATGCCAGCCATAGTTACTCTTCACTCTTTATCATTTCACAACAAAAATTTGTTTTCTTTTCTTTACTTTTTTTTTAAAAAGAAACCACTGATCCTATCAGACACCTAGCAGTGCCTAGTAGCTACTCTAGAAATCACCACTGGTCACTAGTAAATTTTCTGTTATCACATACCCGGATTACCCCTCACTTGCCCCCTTACTTCGTAGACCCTCTTCACTCCTCACTTCATAGTCCGGCTTTCCCTATCACACTTCTAACTCATTTCCATCCTGGCCGTGTAAAAAGAAGTTTTTCAAAGGCGGGGCTCGTCGTTGTTGCTATTCCTCGTAGAGTTGATGTGTCAACCATTTTTAAAAGCAGTGAGGGAAAAAAAACGGCCACAGCCCCTGACAGGTTCCTTGGAGTTTTGTCGTTAGATTTGGCGTTTTCTCCTATGTTTCCCTCCTAATGTACACTGGTCATTAATATGGAAGTCAGCTATTAAAAATATCCTTGGTTGGTTAACTATTCACTTCTTTCCCACATTTAGCACTGAGGGAGGGAGAGAACCGCTGGTATAGCCTGACAGTTTCCTGGAGTTTGTTTTGTAGATTTATCGGTTTCTCCTGTGTTTCCCTCCCATTAACACTGCTGCAGTTGATATGATGGTCAGCTACTGTCAGTATAGTTAGAATGTCGCTTCGTAGTTGTACATCTGGCAGTAGCTGGTGATTGAATGTCAGTCAGCCATGTTTAAATGATCACTTCCACCCCTCACCTGGCACTGAGGGAAAAAAAAATCGACACTACACTACATTACAGACCTGTCAGTTTCCTTGTATTTTGTTGATTAGGTTATCCCTTATGTTGACTTCCCATTAACACTGTGCAGTTGATATGGGAGTCAGTCACTTCAGTGTAGTGGTAAACGTTGCTTGTCAGGATTGTACGTCTGGTAGCGGGTCTGGTATTTGAATGCCGGTCTCCTCTTTTAGTCATATTTGATCCATTTCGCTGTAGTCACCGTCAGTTTTCTTGTCACTGTAAGTTCCTTGTATGTTGTTGCAACAGTTCCTGCAAATAGGCCATTGCTGGAGTCTCAACGGCCCAGGGAATGACAAAATATAGGAGCAGCCTTGTTGCTGCTGCCTGCTGTCTGACTGCTATTCACTCAATATTTCACTGCTGTTATACACTCAATATTTCACTACTGCTATTCACTCGGTATTTCACTCCACAATTCTTGCTTACTGCAGTAAGTACATTACAAACAAGACATTACAGTACTTTCCATATACAGTGGACCCCAGATTTTGTCAATAATTCTTAACAGAATGCTGTTCGAGTGCCGTTACCAAACAAATTTGTTCTCATCAGGATGAATGTAAATTAGATTTGTCCGTTTCAGACCCCCAAAAATATACTTACAAAAACACACTTACATAATTGTTCGAGTTGTGAGCAGTATGAAATACAGGGGTCCACTGTACTATATTGTTTATACTAAATATTAGCTCTCACGTGTACACAAGATTGTTGTTTTTGTATAAAATATATAAGATAATCTGAACATTTATAGAACTTAACACCTTCGTTAAGTTTTTATTTATATCCATGACATTTTATTAACATTTTTCACTCTGAACACTGATATTGAATATCCCTTGTAGTATACCTGGAATACCTGGAGTTTACCTGGAGAGAATTCCAGGGGTCAACGCCCCTGCAGCCCGGTCTGTGACCAGGCCTCATGTTGGACCAGAGCCTGATCAACCAGGCTGTTACTGCTAGCCGCATGCAGTCCAACGTACGAACCACAGCCTGGCTGGTCAGGACTTTAGGTGCCTGTCCAGTATTCGAGTGCCGTTACAGAACAAATTTGTTCTCTGGAGTATACCTGGAGAGAGTTCCAGGAGTCAACGCCCCTGCGGCCCGGTCTGTGACCAGGTCTCATGTAGAATCAGAGCCTGATCAACTAGGCTGTTACTGCTGGCCGCACGCAGTCCAACGTACGAACCACAGCCTGGCTGGTCAGGCACCGACTTTAGGTGTATGTCTAGTACCTGCTTGAAGACAGCCAGGGGTCTATTGGTAATTCCTCTTATGTATGCTGGGAGGCAGTTGAACAGTCTTGGGCCCCTGACACTTATTGTATTGTCTCTCAACGTGCTAGTGGCACCCCTGCTTTTCATTGGGGTGATGTTACATCGTCTGCAGAGTCTTTTGCATACGTAGGGAGTGACACTCATGTGCAAGTTTGGTACTAATCCCTCTAGGATTTTCCAAGTGTATATAATAATGTATCTCTCCGGCCATGCTCCAGGGAGTACAGGTTTAGGAACTTCAAGCGTTCCCAGTAATTGAGGTGGTTTATTGCAGTTATGCGTGCGGTGAAGGTTCTCTGTACATTTTCTAGGTCAGCAATTTCACCTGCCTTGAAAGGTGCAGTTAGTGTGCAGCAATATTCCAGCCTAGATAGAACAAGCGACCTGAAAATTGTTATGATTATTATTATTATTATAATCAAAAGAAGCACTAAACCACAGGGGTTATACAGTGCAGCTGGTTAGGACAGGATGCAGGGAGAATGGGTTGTAAGAGGGAGATGGATGATTAGTAGGGTATGGAGTACAGCAGGACAGTGGATAGTGCAGGGATAGAGGGTAGCAAGAGATCGAGGTAGAAGGGACTGAGGGAGGTGCTAGAGGTATAATCTTCAGAGTTTGTGTAGTAAGTCAGTTTCTGTCAAAAAGTCAACGAGTCAGGATTAAAGGAGGTTCCATCAGCAAGAAGGGAAGGTAAAGAAAGGGCCACAGAGCGAAGACGCCATTGGAGGTAAATTCTGCGTGCTCGTTGATAGAGTGGGCAGTCCAACAGAATATGTCGAACAGACACTGGAACCTGACAATGCTCACAGAGAGGGGCAGGGACCCTCTCCATGAGATATCCGTGAGTAAGACGAGTGTGGCCGATGCAAAGATGGGAGAGTGTAGTCTCCCAACCTCGACATTGGTGACAAGAAGAAGGCCAGAAACCTATACTCGGTTTAATAGAATGAAGTTTGTTATTTAGCAGGTCAGACCAGCGTTTTTGCCAACGGGTGCGAAGGTGGGTAGCAATGACCGCAAAATAGTCCGTGAAAGGAACACCTCTATATGAGACTGGAAGGTCATGTACTCCTGATCGCGCAGCAGTGTCTGCCTGTTCATTGCCCTGTACGTCAACATGACCAGGGACCCAACAAAAATAATATCTTTGTGCTTGCTAGAGATACAGCATAACCAAAGTTGGATACGAAGAACAAGGGGGTGAGGAGTATCAATTTTACGGATAGCCTGTAAAGCACTAAGGAGTCTGAAACGACCACAAATGGTGACACAGGCATAGATGCAATACGGATAAGTGCCACAAGAATGGCATACAATTCAGCCATAAATATGCTAGCCGAGGGTAATAGATGCCCTCGCACGACACTGTCAGGGAAGACTGCTGCGAATCCGACACCATCAGATGACTTTCAACCATCGGTGTATACTGCGATGGCATGGGAATGAGAATGAAAGTGGTCTAGAAAAAAAGAGCGAGAAGCCGCCGTAGGTAGTTTGGCTTTCGCGCAAGGTAGAGGAATAGAACAGACACAGACAGTAGGAACTTCCCAAGGGGGTAGGGGAAAGGGAGATGTCACATGAACGTATAAAGGTGGTAGTTGAAGGGAAGACAAGAGTGAATGTAGACGAAGAGAAAAGGGACGAAGTAAACAGGGGCGATGGACAAATAAAGAGCGCCTACTAACATCTGTGACAATCCTATACATGGAAGGTTTGCAAAGATCATGGGAGCGATAATAGCGAATGCAATGTGCATCACGACGATCGGACAAGGATGGAATGTTCGCTTCTACATAGAGGCTCTCAACCGGGAAAGAACAAAATGCACCAAGGCATAAACGCAATCCCTGGTGATATATGGGATTAAGGCTAGAAAGAGTAGCAGGGGAGGCCGCCGAATATATCTGGTCACCATAATCGAGTTTCGATAAAATTAGGGCTCAATGCAGGTGGAGGAGAGTGCTACGATCAGCCCACCACAAAAGATGTGCGAGGGTTTTTAAGAGGTTCACCCGGCTATGACAAGTTGCCTTCAGAGAGGTAATGTGAGGTTTCCAGGACAATCGACAGTCAAACAGGAGGCCGAGAAACCTGACAGTATCACGTTCTGGGATACGTCAGCCGTATAGATACAACGGATGATCAGAGACCAATGAACGTCTAGTAAACGTAATTTGATGAGTTTTGCTACAACAACCAGTATTGGGCCAATACTTAAACAGGATGGGTCCTACACAGATGACAGCAAGGAAATGATTGAGTTACTTAAGTCCCAGTATGACTCAGTTTTTAGCGAGCCTCTAACCAGACTGAAAATCGAAGACCTAAATGAATTTTTCATGAGAGTGCCACAGAACTTGACAGACGCATCCCTATCTAACATCAACCTGACGTCAAATGACTTCGAAAAGGCAATAAATGACATGCCCATGCACTCCGCTCCAGGCCCAGACTTATGGAACTCCGTGTTCATCAAGAACTGCAAGAAGCCCCTATCACGTGCTTTTAACATCCTATGGAGAGGGAGCATGGACACTGGGGTCGTCCCGCAGTTACTAAAAACAACAGACATAGCCCCGCTCCACAAAGGGGGCAGTAAAGCAATAGCGAAGAACTACAGACCAATAGCGCTAATGTCCCATATAAAAATCTTTGAAAGAAGTCTAAGAAGAAAGATCGCCACTCATCTTGATACCCATCAATTGCACAACCCAGGACAGCATGGGTTTAGAGCAGGTCGCTCCTGTCTGTCCCATCTACTGGACCACTACGACAAGGTCCTGGATGCTCTAAAAGACAAACAGAATGCAGATGTTATATACACAGACTTTGCAAAGGCCTTTGACAAGTGTGACCATGGTGTAATAGCACACAAAATGTGTGATAAAGGAATAACAGGAAAAGTTGGTAGATGGATCTATAATTTCCTAACAAGTAGAACACAAAGAGTAGTAGTCAACAGAGTAAAGTCTGAGGCAGCTACTGTGAAAAGCTCTGTTCCACAAGGCACAGTACTCGCTCCCATCCTGTTCCTCATCCTCATATCGGACATAGACTGGGATATAAGCCACAGTGCCATGACTTCCTTTGCAGATGACACCCGAATATCGTGTCCACCGTTGAAGACACTGCAAGACTCCAAGCAGACATAAACCAAATCTTTAAATGGGCTGCAGAAAACAATATGAAGTTCAATGATGAGAAATTTCAATTACTCAGATGCGGAAAACGTGAGGAAATTAAAATCTCATCGGAGTACAAAACTAATTCCTACCACACAATAGAGCAAAAACTAATGTCAAAGACCTGGGAGTGATCATGTCAGAGGATCTCACCTTCAAGGACCATAACACCGTAGCAATCCCATCTGCTAGAAAAATGACAGGATGGATAATGAGAACCTTCAAAACCAGGGATGCCAATCCCATGTTGACACTTTACAGATCGCTTGTTCTATCTAGGCTGGAACATTGCTGCACACTAACTGCACCTTTCAATGCAAGTGAAATTGCTGACCTTGAAAATGTGCAGAGAACTTTCATGGCACGCATAACTGTGATAAACTACCTCAATTATTGGGAACGCTTGAAGTTCCTAAACCTGTACTCTCTAGAAAGCAGGCGGGAGAGATACATTATTATATACACGTGGAAAATTCTCTAGGGATTAGTACCAAACTTGCACACGAGAATCACTCCCTATGAAAGCAAAAGACTCGGCAGGCGATGTAACATCCCCCCAATGAAGAGCAGGGGTGCCACTAGCACGTTGAGGGACAACACAATAAGTGTCAGTGGCCCAAGATTGTTCAACTGCCTCCCAGCATACATCAGGGGGATTACCAACAAACCCCTGGCTGTTTTCAAGCAGGCAATGGACAGGCACCTAAAGTCGGTACCTGACCAGCCAGGCTGTGGTTCGTACGTTGGACTGTGTGCGGCCAGCAGTAACAGCCTGGTTGATCAGGCTCTGGTCCAACATGAGGCCTGGTCACAGACCGGGCTGCAGGGGCGTTGACCCCTGGAATTCTCTCCAGGTAAACTCCAGGTAAACTAGAAAATTTAAACCAGTGAGTGGTGGCCCAATCGGAAACTCGGTTGACGGCATGCTGGAGGGAAACTGCAATGAGGTGACAGTCAGCACCCGCACAAGCTATAGCAAAGTCATCCACATAAAGCGATGACCAAATGTTGGATGGGAGAACTGTTGCCAGATTATTTATAGCAAGCAGAAGGAGTGTTGTGCTCAGAAAACAACCCTAGGGGACACCTTCATCTTGGACAAAGTCCGGGGAGAGTTCATTACTAACCCAGACCCGGAAATGTCTTTCAGTTAAGAAACCCTTAAGGAAAAATGGTAGATTGCCTCGGAGGCCTAAGGAGTGGGTCTGGGTCAAGATATTATACTTCCAAGTTGTGTCATAAGCCTTCTCAAGATCGAAAAAGATGGTGCTAACCGAGTGGTTATTTGAAAAGGCATTACGAATATACGTATCCAAGCGCAGTAAGGGGTCAATGACAGAACGGCCCTTACGAAAGCCATATTGACTAGTGGAGAGACTACTGTGCGTCTCTAAATACCACATCAAACGTCTATTAACTAGACGTTCCATCACCTTGCAAACTGCACTGGTAAGAGCGATGGGATGGCAGTGGGAGGTATCATGTCCTGTAGTACCCGGTTTGCGAAAAGGGAGAACAATAGCAGACTTCCACAGTTGGGGAAGAACTCCTTGCAACCATATAAGATTAAAGAGTCGTAAGAGGACAGTAAGAGCAGACTGATGTAAATGCTGTAGCATACAAATATGTATGCCGTCTGGCCCAGCTGCCGATGATCGGCAAGCAGAGAGTGTTGCCTCCAGTTCTTGAAGGGTAAAAGGCACATTATAAGATTCTTCTCTGAGAGAAGAAAAATCTAAGGGCTTTAACTCACTGGCAGACTTGAAAGAAAGGAACGAGGGGCATAAATGGAGCCCCTGAGAAATGTGGACCAGATGATTACCAATTTCAGTGGCAACAGCAAGAGGGTGTGCTATATCGACACCGGCAACCTGAAGAACAGGAGCCACGTCGGGGGAGAATTTACCACTCAATTTCCGGACTTTCTTCCAGACTGCACTCATTGAGGAAGCTGAAGTGACCGTAAAACGTAATCTCGCCAGCAGTGCGTTTACCATCACGTATGACACGGCGAGCAATTGCTCTCTTCTGCTTAAAATCAAGGAGTTCTCTGTGGTTCTGTTATACCGATACCTGCCCCACGCAGCGCGTTTCAAATGTTCTGCCCGAGCACAAGCAGGAGACCACCAAGGCACACACTTCTGAGAATGCTTGCCTGAGGTTTGGGGGATAGAATGTGAAGCTGCCGAGAAGACGGAGGACGAAAAGAGATGTAAAACCTCATCAATGGAGGACGATGAAGGAACTTCATGAAAAGCAGTAAGATGTGCGTAAAGGTCCCATTTCGCCCGGTTAAATTGTCAGCGTGGGCTACGAGGAGGTGGAGAATACGAAGGGGACCTAAGGATGATTGGGAAATGATCGCTATCATGTAAGTCCGGGAGGACAGACCAGGTGAAACCAAGGACAGTTGATGAAGAGCAGATGGAAAGATTGATGCAGGAGAAAGAATGAGTTCGGGGATCAAAATAGGTAGGAGTACCCGTATTTAAAACATGGAGGGGGAGATAAGCAAGAAATGCCTCCAACTGAACGCCACAGGAGTCACAGTGCGACCCTCCCCAAAGAAAATGGTGTGAGTTAAAATCGCCAAGTAATAGAAGGGGTGACGGCAAGGAAGATACCAGAAAATCAACATCTGGGATAGACAATGCTCGTGAAGGGGAGAGATATAAAGAACAGAGTGTATGCCACTTATTCAAGTGGATACGGGCTGCGGTGTAATGTAGATTAGAATGAACATAGAGCTGACGGTATGGAACACCAGTGCGTATAAGAAGAGCACTTTCATTAAAGGTTCCATCGGAAAAGGATCCGATGAATACAACAAATCATAGCCTGAAAAGGGCCTGATAACAGAGGATTGCAATTTGAGTTCTTACAAACAGACACCAACAGGGGAAAACTGGGAGAGCAACACCTGAAGCTCATCCCGGTTACCCCTGAGGCCTCGGATATTCCACTGCAAATACGCCATGATGTATGGAGAGAAAGATATGTCGAAGTTAGAGGTATCTATGGGCTAGGGTTAGAAAAGTCAACGTGTGGAGGCAGCGGAAAACTTGTAATCAGAGGAGGGGGACGCTGTGAAGGAAGGAGGGGTATAGGTGGAGAATAGAGAGGAGGAGGAACCAGAGGTGGAGCAGTGTCCATCAACGGTTCTGTCTCTGCAATAAATCCTGCAATAGCCTCCAGCGTTTCGGAAGTCATAATAATAAAAAATAATAATATAATCGGGAGTCATAGATGCAGGATGTGGGACCACATTAGAGATGAAAGGAGGAGGAGTGTGAGCGACAATCTGGGAGACCATAGACGGTACGAAAGTAGAGGTGAGAGATGGAAGAAGAAACTGTCAAAAGGGCTTGGGAGGGGACAGGAGTGGAAGCAGCTTGGGGATGGGCAGTCAAGGAAGGAATGTGGGAGGGACAGGTGATGAAGACATTGAACGAGGAGGAGGATGAACCTCCACACAGCTACAGAACTAGTCGGAAGTGAAGAACCCGGCAATGGGGATCTTTTGCCTTACTTATGAGAAGAAGAGGCGCTGAGGTTTAGATGGTGAACGAGGGCGAGTAGACACAGAACTGTGCGAGTGAGTAGAGGAAGGGGTGTGGACAGTATGGGATGCCGGGGTAGGGGCCTCGAGCCAAGAACAGCAAAAGGATTCGAGACAGGGGTGACTGAGGATAAGGCGACCACAGAGGAAGCCGGGGAAGTTGGAAATACATGTGGAAGTCCCCCTTGAAGGCGTAGATGAGAGACGGCCATAGCATATGAGAAGCCTTCCACCTCTTTGAGACAAAGGATTTCCCGCTCATTCAGGTAAACCTGACAACGGGAGAATATGATGGATGAGCCTCATGACAGTTAAGGCAAAGGGAGGTAGATTACAAGAAGGACTGGGATGGTCGTCGGCACAGACTGGCCATGGACCTGCAATATTTCGCTGGATGACCAAACCACCAGCAGTTTCTCACTGTTGTGGTGTAGGGGTCACCTTTCGAACTTGTAAACGTTGACCTGCAATGTAGACCGAAGGTGGAAGTTCACGGTTGGCAAATGTTAAACGAGCTATATTGCAAGGATAACGTCTTCGCTTATTGGCAGGGAGGACAAAAGTGTCAACTTTAAGGATAGGGAGTTCTTGGAGCTCAAGCTGCTCCAAAATGTCATCACCACATGTCTGGAAATTCCGTTGGACAATGGTGTGGGGTAAAATGACAGTACCACTACAAGAATTGAGAGAATGATGCTTGTCAATAGTGATAGGAATAGCATCAATGGTCATAAGGAGGGAAAGATCGCGAGCTTGGCCAGCATTCTGGACCGTGATGATGTGAGTGCCGCTCTTGAGAGCATGAAATGAGATATCTTTACCTACATGGCGTAGGAGAGCTTTACCAATACAGTGGACCCTCGGTTAAAGGCCGTTCAGGTTAAGGCCAACTCGGTTAGAGGCAGGTTTTCGGCTCCGGTTAGAGGCCATTTTTCGGTTAGAGGCCGGTTTTCGGCTCTCGGTTACAGGCGGTTTTCGGTTAGATGCCGTATAGGATGCGTCCATCCACCAGCTGGGGCCGCTTGTGCTTCAGTTTGCCTGTGTCTCTCTGTGCGTGAAGAAGCTTCTGCTCATTCATCCAAACATTTTGCTATAATCCATTGTTTTTGGTGGTTATTTATCAAGTGCAACTGCGAAATAAGTCACCATGCCCCAAGGAAAGTTCTTAGTAAAGTTCCTTTGGTAAAGAAAGTGAGAAACATGATAGAATTCAAGGCAGTCAGGCATAGAGGCAAGGAGAGTAGCAGGCATGCAGGGAGTATATCAGGCATGCAGGGAGTATATCAGGCATGCAGGGAGTATATCAGGCATGCAGGGAGTGTAGCAGGCATTCAGGGAGGGTAGCAGCATGCGGGGAGTGTAGCAGGCATGCAGGAGTGTAGCAGGCATGCAGGAGTGTAGCAGGGAGTGTAGCAGGGGGTAGCAGGCATGCAGGGAGTGTAGTTGGTGGAGTGACTCTTAAGCTGATCCTAGTGGCATTAAAAGACCACAGAGAGAGCTTTGCTACCTGAAGTTTTTATGGAGGGGGATTACCCTTCCAAACACTAACTCCTCCCTCTTTCCTCCTCCCTATCTTCCAGAAGCCAGCAGTAGTCTTCAATAAAGGTATGTAATACTGATTTAATTGTTAATTTTTTTTTTTTTAATATTTTTGTCTGGAACGCATTAATTGTATTTACATTAATTCTTATGGGGAATATTATTTCGGTTAAAGGCCATTTCGGTTTAAGGCCAGTTAAAGAGAGAAATAAAAAAGGGAATAAGAAAAGCAAAAAAAAACTATGAGGTTAAAGTTGGAAGAAAATCGAAAACTAACCCAAAAGGATTTTTCAGGTATACAGAAGTAAGATTAGGGACAAGATAGGCCCACTCAAAAGTTACTCAGGTCAGCTCTCCGTCAGTGATAAGGAAATGTGTAGAATTTTTAACACTTACTTCCTCTCAGTTTTTACACAGGAAGATACTAGCGATATTCCAGAAATAATAAATTATGAAGAATAGGACGATAGTAAACTATGCACGATTAGGGTCACAAGTGACATGGTCCTTAGACAAATAGATAAATTAAAACCTAACAAATCCCCAGGCCTTGATGAACTGTATGCAAGGGTTCTAAAGGAATGTAAAGTGGAGCTTAGCAAACCTATGGCTAATATTTTCAACATATCACTGCAAACTGGCATAGTGCCAGATAAGTGGAAAATTGAAATGTAATACCTATTTTCAAAGCAGGAGACAGGTCCTTAGCTTCGAACTATAGACCAATAAGCCTAACCTCCTTAGTGGGAAAATTTATGGAATCAATAATTGCCCAGGCAATTCGCAGCCATCTTGAAAAGCATAAATTAATCAATGAATCTCAGCACGGTTTTACAAAGGGCGTTCCTGCCTTACAAATTTAATAACTTTTTCACTAAGGTATTTGAGGAGGTAGATCATGGTAATGAATATGATATTGTGTATATGGACTTCAGTAAGGCTTTTGATAGAGTCCACATCAGAGACTATTGAGGAAAATTAAGGCACACGGAATAGGAGGAGAATTTTTTCCTGGATAGAGGCATGGTTGACAAATAGGCAGCAGAGAGTTTGCATAAATGGGGAGAAATCAGAGTGGGGGAAACCCTCACAAATGGTGTTCCCAGGGGGCAGTATGGCCCTTGTGTTCCAATCTACATAAAAGACATAGATGAGGGAATAAATAGCGACATAAGCAAGTTTGCCGATGACACCAAAAGGCCTCCAATTCATTCAAATGAGGACATTAGAGCACTCCAGGAAGATTTGAATAGACTGATGCAGTGGTCGGAGAAGTGGCAGATGCAGTTTAATATAGATAAATGCAAAGTTCTAAATATTGGACAGGACAATAACTATGCCACATATAAACTAAATAATGTGATCTTAATATTACTGATTGCGAAAAAGGATTTAGGAGTTCTGGTTAGCAGTAATCTAAAACCAAGACAGCAGTGATAAGGTTC